>SNQJ01S0035913.1:32788-51786 GCA_010110895.2 Picea sitchensis | reverse complement strand
ATTCTCTTGTATTTGATACAACAATAGATCTAATAGATCTTGCCTTCTCTCTTGTAGAAGGTTTTTGGTGTTGCAATAGTTTATATTCTTGGGATGTTCTTTTAAACATCTAGAGAATTCAATGTAATTTATAGGTATTTTGTAGAACAAGAAGATGATGAACATCTTCTAGTTGTAAATTACACCACTAAAGATGAAAATCATCCAAAAGAAAATCTACCATCAACACCAATAGAACATGAGTAGCATAAACATGAACAACTTGATCAAGAACATCATTTGACGAGGATATTTTGTAAGTGAAAGAGGCCTAATAGGTATCGCTATGAGCCAACTAATTTCATTGATTTTTCCTATAACCCTCACCATACTTAGTGACAAACAACTAGTTTATTCTTTTAGTCATGCCATTTCATATGATCAACAACAATTTTCTAATGTTGTTGGGATACCCAAATGGGATGCTACCATGACAAAGGAGTATTCTTCCTTGTTGAAGAATCACACATGGGATCTTGTTCCTCTTCCTAAGGGATGAAACATGGTTTGTTGTAAATGGTTCTATAGAACCAAATATGCATCAAATGGATCTGTTGACAAGCATGCGACACATCTTGTGGCCGAGGTATTTTCACAGGTTGAAGGGATTGATTATTCCAAGATCTTTCCCCTAGTTTCCAAGATGAATTCCATATGTCTTGTACTTTCCCTTGTTTCCTCCCAAGGTTCGTTAGTATACCAAATGGATGCAAAAAGCGCCTTTTTGCATGGTGATTTACATGAGGAAATCTACAGGGAATAGTCTCTTGGTTTTGTGTAGGATTCTTCTCTTGTTTGCAGGCTTCGATGTTCACTCTATGGTCTCAAACAAGCTCCTCGAGCTTAGAATGAGAAGATTGATATTTTTTTCATTACTTCAAGGTTTAGTCATTGTCATTATTATCACATGGTTTACACTCAGAGGTAGGGCACTAATATCTTGATTCTGGCTATGTATGTGGATGATTTAATTCTCACAAGGATTTCTTCATCCATGATTCAAAGTGTTCAACAAGCATTGATGGGACAGCTTGATATGACAAATCTAGGTCTTCTACATTATTTTATTGGTCTTCAAGTTCTTAAGTTTCTATAAGGGGTCTCCATTTTTCACTAGAAGTATGCACTTGATTTACTCCAATGCTTTGGCATGACTAATTCTAATCATGCACCTACTCTATTTCATTCAGGTGTTACCCTTCTTTCCAGTTGCTCTTCACCACGCATTAATCCTTCATTGTATCAACAACTAGTTGGGAGTCTATTGTATTTGAATCATACACATCTTCACATCTATTTTTCATTTGGGTTTGTCTCTCAATTCTCTCAAGATCCTCATGAGAGTCACTAGAAAGTGGTGCAATGCACTCTAATGTACATTTAGGGTACTACCAATTTTAACATTTAGTACACCTTTGGTGCTTCTTAGCTTGTGGATTTCACTAACTCTAATTGGGCTAGTTCAATTGATGATCGAAATTCCACATCCATATTTTTCTATCACCTTGGCTCCACTCCTATTTATCACCTTGGCTCCACTCCTATTTCCTAGTTTTACAAGAAGCAATGAAAAATCACATTATCCTTTGCAGAAGTTGAGTATTGTGTTGCAATTCTTGCTAGTTAGGAAGTTCTTTGGCTTCGACAACTAATGATAGAGTTTAGAATTCAACAAGACCATCCTACTACTCTTTGGAGTGATAATAAAAGTGTCATACACATTTATCACAACCTAGTCAAGCATCAAAGGAAAAACACATGGAGATTCATGTGCACTTCATTTAACAACTCATCCAAGATGGTGTTCTCAGCTTGGAATATTTGTCTACCAAAGAGCAAGGTGTAGACATCTTCAGTAAACCTTCTACATCACCTCATTTTCTTTAGTTACAATTGATTCTTGGGGTGAAGGAATTTATCCTTGGGGGTTCATCTTGAGTCCTCCTACCTTCAATTTTTGTTTTTGTTTATGTTGCTTTCTATATTTTTGGGAGGAGTTTTTTTTCTTACATGTCTTTATCCTTTTCTTCGCTTATGAGAGTTTGTACTTGTGTACCTTAGCAAGCCTAGTTTCCTAGACCCATTTTTGTCTTCTTTGTTTACTCCCTATGTTTTTATTAAGGGGGGATGTTAGTGTTCTTGTAAGATATCGTTTCCATTTTTCCAATACAACCAACTATTGTTAGTTGTAAGTTTATGTAGGCATCCTTGTCTACCCAATAGTGGCAACTATCTTTTGCTAACAGTGGGCCTCTTACATTGTTATATATATCATACATTCTCTTGTATTTCATACATCAATGGATCTAATAGATCTTTCTTTCTCTCTTGTAGAACTTTTTTGGTGTTGGAGTAGTTTCTATTCCTGGGGTGTTCCTTTAAACATCTAGATTATTCAATGTAATTTATAGGTGAACGTTGTAGAACTGGAAAGGAAATATGTGATTCTATACATTTATTCCCATTGGTGCCCTACAAGATGATAGAAAAGGGCCAAACGATTGGCCCTCCATACTATGCTTGTATGTATTGTTGTAGTACTTTCCTCTTAGATCTCTCTATGTACTAGTTATAGACTTTCTATACTATTGTAAAAGCGATATATTATACTCATTAAATTACGATTCAAGAACCTCATTTGGACACCTCAAGCTATATATACATGTAGATTCAATTAATTATGGTCACATTCATTTGAATCTCGACACTCTAGCTTAGTGCTAGTATTGAATGATCAAATCAGTTCATGCAAGCCCATCCTAGCCTAGGAAACCACATTATTGAGTGTAACATTGACAATAATCAAAATTCCCCACAAAATAACTATATATCTATGTGGAATGATGTGTATATGTTAGGGTCCTAACCCACACATAGGTAGAACAATATATTCAGATGTAATAAAGGTCAATATTAATAAGGCTTTGCAATAAAATAGAATAAGTCGAATGTAAGAAGACCTAATAGAAGCTTTTGCTTCTAGAAGGATCTTCTCTAGATGCTTATTTTGATAGACATATTTAGTATAAATAGTTGTCGAGGGTATGAGAACCCTAGCTTGGAGATTATTGTAATAGATCTCTACTCGACTGGAGGTTTCCTCCTCGAAGAGGCCCATGAACATTGCTCTCAGAATCAAAGTGTTATTTATGTTGTTATTCTTATATCATTTCAGTGTTATTGTGGCAATGGAGAAAAACTTCCCGTCAAGGGTATATTGCTTAGACACACTTTGTGGTAGAGCTTTATGAACGCTTTGACACTGACACCAACCATTTGGGTCGTTTGAAAAAGTTGAAACAATCAGGAACAATGGAATACTTTATAGTTGCCTTTGAGCGCCTGGATTTTCGGATAGAGGGCATGTTTGATGCCTTTTTCTGAGAGTGTTTTATCAATGGCCTCAAGAATGAGATTCAGGCCCATGTCCTCATGGATCGGCCTCAGATTTGGGTGGAGGCTACTAAAAGAGATAAAGAAGCACAATAGGTTGTATCTTATCAAAACCGAAAACCCTCCTTTATCCCTCACCCTAAACCAGTAAATACTACTACTCCCTCCGCTCCACTAAAGATCCAAAAATTGACCAGGGCTGAAATGGTTGAATGCCAACTCAAAGGCCTTTGTTATAATTATGGTGAAAAATATTTCTCGGGCCACAAGTGTAAGGAACAAAATATTTTTATGGCCATTTCTGAGGATATTTAGGAAGAGGATGTTGAAATTCCCCTTATGTCTGAGTCACCTGAAACCACTGACATAACCTCTCCCTCAGACCCTCCTGAAGTAGAACCAGTCATTTCCCTCAATGCTCTCACTGGCTTCTTCACTCCCCAAACCCTCAAGCTAATTGGTTACATCAAGCATCGAAAGGTCATCATTCTGGTTGATAGTGGAAGCACCCATATTTTTATTCATTGCCGCATTGCCCAAGAAAATCATTGCTACATCCATGTCGTCAATAATTTCCAAATCACGATTGTCAATGGTGGATCCATGAAATGTGGAGGGCATTGTGAAAATGTGTGTCTCCAAATTGGTGACTACCACCTGAAATCTCATATGTTTTCTATCGACATGGGCAGTTGTGACATTGTGATGGGTGCAAACGGGTTAAGGACTTTGGGTCCCATTCTCATGGATTTTAAGGAATTAACCATGCAATTTAACTAGGAGGGCCACCAATATAAGTTCCAAGGCATCCCCGTCGGTTCACCTGAGATCATTAGTTCCCATCACATGGAAAATATGCTAAAAAAAGGTCATTCTGGTGTTATTTCCCAACTCCATGCCATACAAGCAACAAAGACACCCTCGGTTCCGCAAGACCTCCAACCCATCCTTTATAAACATCAAGTGGTATTTTCCACTCCCCAGAGACTCCCTCCTTCCCATGGTGTTCATGATCATTCCATTAACCTTATACCCAGAATCCTTCCCCCCAATATCCATTTGTATCGTCACCCCTTTTCCCAAAAAAATGAAATTGAGAAAATGGTCCAGGAACTCCTTAATGCAGGTGTTATCCACCCTAGTACGAGCCCCTACTCTTCTCATGTGGTCATGGTACTGAAGAAAGAATCTTCTTGGTGAACGTGTCCTAACTTTCATGCCCTCAACAAACTTACCATTAAAGACAAATTTCCCATTCTTGTCATTGATGACCTCCTGGATGAATTGAGTGGCACCCAATTCTTTACTAAACTTGATCTTCGTTCGAGCTACCACCAAATACGTATGAAAGAGGAAAACATTCCAAAGACTACCTTTAGAACTCATGAGGGCCACTATGAGTTTTTTTTCATGCCCTTTGGCTTGTGTAATGCCCCCTCCACCTTCCAAAGCCTCATGAATCATGTCTTCTGTCCTTTTCTTCGTCATTTTGTCTTAGTTTTCTTTGATGATATCCTCATCTATAGAAAAGCTTGGACATACCATCTTGCTCATGTGGATAGAGTTCTCCATATCCTCTCTCAGTGCCAACTTTTCCTGAAACGGTCTAAATGTGCTTTTGGCGCCTCAAAAGTAGAGTACTTGGGTCATCTGGTTGGGAAGGACGACGTCAAGGTGGATCCTAAAAAGATTGAAGCTATGCAATACTAGCCTCACCCAAAGACTCTCAAAATATTGCATGGATTTCTAGGCTTAACAGGTTATTATTGCAAGTTTGTTAAGAATTATGGAAAGATTGCAGCACCTCTCACTGCTCTCCTAAAAAATAGCTCTTTCACTTGGACTCCAGTCGTTGCTCAAGATTTTCAAACCTTGAAGTTGGCCATGTGCACCACTCCATTCCTGGCCCTTCCTGATTTCACAAAGACCTATGTCTTGGAATGTGATGCTTCAGGGAAATGAATTGGTGTTGTCCTTATGCAAGAGGGTCAGCCTTTGGCCTTTACCAAAAAGAAACTATCTGAAATAAATCTGGGCAAATCAATCTATGAAAAGGAAATGTTGTCTATTCTGCATGTCATTGATCTGTGGCGCCCTTATCTATTGGGGAAATGCTTCCAAATTTAGACAGACCATCAAAGCCTCAAGTATTTTCTGGAACAACACATTTCCTCCCTGGAGAAACAAAAATGGGTGACTAAGCTCTTTGGATATGATTATGAGATCATTTACAAGAAAGGAAAAGACAATGTGTCTGCGGATGCATTTTCCCGAAAATATGAAGATGAAGGATCCATTTTTTCGCTTTCCTTCATTGTACCAGATTGGCTCCAAGCCGTTCACTAGGAATGGCTACAAGATCCCAAAAGTTCACATTTGATCCAACAATTGCAGTCCAATGCTCTAGTTTCCCCAGAGTACTCTTGGCTCCATGAGGAGCTTTGATACAAAGGTCGTTTGTATTTAAGTCAACAATCAAATCTTAAATCCACAGTACTTTTTGAGCTTCATGCTACACCCATAGTGGGGCACTTCGGGTTCACCAAAATCTATGACAGGGTCAAACGTTCTTTTTTCTGGGATGGTATGAAACAAAAAATTCATAATTTTGTCATTGAATGTGATGTGCGTCAACGCAACAAGGGAGAAACAGTCAAATCTCCAGGCACACTACAACTGCTTCCGATTCCATCTGTTATTTGGAGGGATATCTCTATGGATTTTATTACAGACTTACCCAAATCGGGAAATAAATCAGTCATCATGGTGGTTGTTGATCGCCTTTCCAAGTATGCTCATTTCTGCACTCTTCAACACCCGTTTACAGCCTCCACAGTGGCTCAAATTTTCATGGATCGGGTCTTCAAGCTTCATGGCATGCCGCACTCTATTGTTTCTGATCGCGACCTAACTTTCACAAGCAAATTTTGGCAAGAATTGTTCAAGCTACAAGGCACCCAATTGCATCTCAGCACAGGTTATCATCCCCAAACTGGTGGTCAAACAGAAGTTGTCAACAAGTGTTTGGAAACATATTTGAGGTGTTTTACCTCGGAAAAGAAAAATCAATGGGCTCAATGGTTACCCCTAGTTGAATGGTGGTACAACACTTCATACCATACAACTGCATGCATAAATCCTTTTGAAGCGATATATGGACAGAAGCCACCTTCAGTTCTCTCATACTTACGTGGTGTCTCGAAGGTCTAGGCAGTTGAAAAAACACTTACAGTTCGAGAGGCTATTCTCCGTACCCTCAAAGATAATTTGGTCATGGATCAGAATCGCTTGAAGCAACAAGCAGATCAATGTCACTCAGAACGTCAATTTGCAAAAGGGGATCAGGTGTTTCTTTGACTGCAACCTTACAAGCAAAATTCCCTCAAGGCCGATCATTATCAGAAGCTAGTGCCCAAATTTTATGGTCCTTATATCATTCTCAAGCATGTGGGACAAGTGACCTATTAGTTAGATTTTCCTAGTCATTCGAAGCTACATCCTGTTTTTCATGTTTCATGCTTAAAGAAGGTGATTGGAACTAAGTGCCAAATTCAAACCAACCTTCCCGAGTTAGCTGAAGAAGGATCCATTTGGCTATATCCATAATCATTTTTGTACCAGCGTGAGCATCGCTTGTGTCAGATAACCATCAAGGAAGTGTTAGTCCAGTGGAAAGATACAACCCCAACAGATGCCACTTGGGAACCAGCTACCATTTTGCAGCAATTTCCACATCTCAAGCCTTGAGGACAAGGTTGTTTTTAAGGGGGAGGACATGTTAGGGTCCTAACCTGCATATAGGTAGAACAAAATATTTGGATGTAATGAAGGCCAATATTAATAAGGCCTTGCAATAAAATAGAATAAGTCGAATGTAAGAATACCTAATAGAAGCTTCCGCTTCTAGAAGGATCTTCCTCTAGATGCTTCTTTTGATAGACATATTTAGTATAAATAAGAGTCGAGGGTATGAGAACCCTAGCTTGGAGATTATTGTAATAGAGATCTACTCGACTAGAGGTTTCCCCCTCGAAGAGGCCCGTGAACATTGCTCTCAGAATCAAAGTGTTATTTCTATTGTTATTCTTATATCATTTCAGTATTATTGTGGTGATTGCTCTGGTTATATTACTGTTATTCTACCATTTCTAGCATTTCATTTCTATTCTGCATACTTTTTATATCTAGTATATTACAATATATCATTAACTCTGCACTCTATAATCTATTTTCCAATGGATCCATCTAATGCATATTCCTCTCCTTCATAAACTGAAGATTTGGGTAACCAACATAGAATTGTATTGAACAAATTAGGGATTTGGTTCTTTTTTCTGAAACTTTTGCAGTACTTTTAATGTTTGTGTGGTATTTCAAGGATTCATGCATTCATGTAGGCCATGTTGGCTCTTCATTTTAAGATTAACCTAAAGAAACCACCAACCATGGTTTCCATTCATTAGTGAACCATTGAGTTCATTGCAAAAACATTGTTAGCATTTTTACCCATAGCAAAAGTTTCCTTAACTCAAACAATCCCAACTAGAATAATCGAAGATATTAATACATGGATAAGTTGTTTTCTTCCAATTTAGTAGGCTATCAAAGTTATTAGATACCATACCTCTATTATCACTAAATATTTATAAGGAAGATACAACAACGGACACCAAAGCAACTCCATTAAGTGTTTGTTTTAGCTATTTACCTTTTAGATGATTGGTTCCTTGGCCATGCCTGTAACATCCCCAGGTACAACCCAAGTTGTAATTATGAATTGTAAACATGTTTGATAGGMTGGTGAGMCAAGTTATTGTGACATGGTAGGATTATGTGTGAATTAGGTYGGAGATCCTAGAGSCTAAGGCCAGTGGGCCTGATTTTGTATATGTAATTATGCAGATTATTAATAAACAACATCGATGTGTGTAGACCTACCATGAAGAAAGAGTATGGGGGACTAAGCTCCACTAGGATGGGTAAGTGAGGAGGGGCTAAGAGACTAGGAAAAGGGGCTAAGCTTGAGGGCTTAACCCAAGGGAATATTATAAGGTATTTCCTTAGATTACTAAAGTTTGGGGAAATAAACCCAGTTATCCTAAGTTCCTTTGGGAGGAGGAACGGGTTCCAAGTGGAGAGGAACATGCTCCTAGAGAGCCAAGTGTCACCCAAGATGCATGCATATTTATGTGGGAATTTCCATCATTGTTTGGGTTTCACGATCCATTCTCACCATGTTGGCCATTCTTCCCATGCGCGCACACACTCGTGCACTGACCATGATCTCCATTATCAACCTTTGAACATGCACGCACCTCTGGAACCTGTAGTTATACTTGAGTTATTATGTGTATTTCCTGTGAAGCCCGACGCACCTATATTTTCCTGAGCCATGTTGTGTCTTAACGATTGGTTGTTGCTTCCAACGTAGTTCCTTGGTTAAGCATGGCTTGCTGTCAACTTGTTGCCATATTCTATGTCCTTACCTGTTTTCGGTTGTTTCCATCACATGTGCGTTAACCAAATGTTGTTGTTGTATTTTCTAAGGAGTTGGATTTAAGAAGCAGGTTGTCAGGCTTATGAGAAACTCTCTCCAGGTGAGAGAGGATGCTAGGGAAGTGATTTCTCCTGAAGGAATCCCAGTATCAGCTCCAGTACTCTGAGACTTCCATTCTAGCCTATCGCTGAAGCCTTGGAAGGGAGGTGGACAATCGATAGACTTGTGATAGTGAATATGTACACTCATGGGGTGGGACAAGCATGTGGGGAATGAGGTTCTATGGGCTATGAGAGTAAGTGGATCCTGGGAGAAAATCCTTCCTGTTGATCTGTTTGACTTTCCTATTGTCCTTGCCAAGCCTAGGAATCCCTTTCTCGGTGGAGTTTAGTCCTAGCTTGGGGGTGACCCACTGCTGAGAGTGATGATTAGTGTGTTCTATGGATAGGAGGTTCGTGGAAGGTCTGCACGCGGTTTGTTTACTTCAATTAAAATATAAGTACAAATTTCTCTGTTCATTTGCATGTTTTGTATTTGTACATGCTATATTGATGAGTATTGCATGTATAAGCTATTATATTCATGGGTTTTTCCTGTGATTACTGCATGTATGATTTTACTGTTATTTCCGCATTAGTCTGTGTATTATAAGAATATGTTGTATGTTTATGTTTATATTTATAGGCAGATGATAATTTTTATTTCTACAAGGTAGCATGGCCCGACCTGGGTGGTCGGGGGTGTTACAAATTGGTATCAAAGCATGAAATTTTCTTTAGGTAGCATTACCCAGAAGAGGTTGGGGTTTGGGGACGTTACAATGCCTATGATATAAAAACTCAAGGATATACTGTATCTAACCTCCGAAGATGAATAATTCATAGCTCAAAGAGTATTTTCAAAATTTCAAATGTTGGTAATTCTTGGTCACTGGGCTACTTATGTGTAAACATAGTTTTCCATGATAAGTTGAGTTGACCTAGGAGAGGAGGAATTGACCCAAACAAATGATTAGTACTACTCAAGTCCAATAACAAAAAGAACCTACATAAGACCCATCACTTTGGGAATTCTTACTGTTAGATTGAAAACCTGTACTGATTGGGTAATTTTTTGTAAAAAATTGATGTTAAGAGAGATATATTATGTGAGTAGATCATTTGATAAATATTTTCAAAGCAAGATCACCAACTAGGGTGCTAGGAATATCACAAGATACCTTTTTATTTCCTCCCAAACATATCAAAACCACTCAGAAAGGGCCTAAATAATTCAAACAATACGTGGTATGCTTCTTTCATTTTTACATGTGTTTGTTTTTTATTTAAAAAATAATGTGTATGCAACTTGATAATATAATGCATAATATACAGGATCAAAGGTGATCCAATGAGGATCAATATATTCTTATGATACGATGTACCCCATTTATAATCTATTTCATATCCTTGCACCCCAAAATCCAACTATAGTGCCTATGAATCATCCAAATTCCCCCCTTTCATGTTGTATATAGGCAAGGTCAACTACGAACTATGCTCATGGATCAAGGAACATTTAAATGCCATACAAAATAATGGTTATCCATATATTCACATATCCATATTTTTTTTTTTTTTTATTCCAACATCCAATGCAATATAGACTGTAGTAACTATCGATTACTTGTATCTGATTTTATGTAATTGCTTCCCTCCCAATTAAATTTTAGAGATATTGAGAGTGGCATGTGCACGAGAGTGTAAATATTTCTAAGGATTCATCTAAAATGTTAAATTTTCAGATTGGGAATTCTCAAGGCCTCTTTGCATAGACCTTGTATTTCCAAATAAGCTACATTAAATATTTCAAACTGATCAAACTATAGTAACTAGGTAAAAATAACATATTTTTTGTTAACAGATTCCTTTTTGATACATCCAGACACAATGTTACTAGAATCAACCCCCCTAATCCCAGGCCCTGAACCATGCTTTCAGTGACAATATCCAGGGAGAGCGCTCGAGGTCATTTGAGGACACTACATACCCTTTTGGGAGCACCATGCTCCGTAGGACACTCTCGGAGCCTAGGAGCATGCTCCCAAGGTGCTCCCTAAATGATCCCTAGATGCTCCCAAGGTGCTCTATAAATGATCCCTGGGTTCTCCTTAGGCACTTCATGGACACTCCCTAGTGGTAATATTAATTTCTTAAAGTAAAAGTTGACATTTTCTTTCCTTTGTCTTTCCTTCAAAGTTGGCATTTCTTTTAACTTTCATTTTTATCCTTTTACTTAAATTTTTAACATTACCATTAATTGTTTTAGGATGTTTGAGAGTGGTTCCAACCTCATTGGACTTCATATGAAGANATGATTCGCCCAAATTTTATAGGATAAAATTATTTTACCTCAAAAATCGCCAAAATTTTATACAAACTATATAAAATCCTTAGAAATTTGAATATTTTTACAAAAATATCTCCAAACATTTATAGTTGGTATATGAAGGATTAGTAAGATTCGCTAAGGTTTCTACATTTTAAAATAAATTTCCATCCTTAAAATCATCCCTAGTTACTAGAATCACCCCCCCTAATCCTAGGCCCTGAACCATGCTCTGAGTGACAATATCCAGGGAGAGCGCTCGAGGTCATTTGAGGACACTACATACCCTTTTGGGAGCACCATGCTCCCTAGGACACTCTCGGATCCTAGGAGCATGCTCCCAAGGCGCTCCCTAAATTATCCCTAGATGCTCCCAAGGTGCTCTATAAATTCTCCCTGGGTGCTCCTTAGGCACTTCATGGACACTCCCTAGTGGTAATGTTAAATTCTTAAATTAAAAGTTGAGATTTTCTTTCCTTTGTCTTTCCTTCAAAGTTGGCATTTCTTTTAACTTTCATTTTTATCCTTTTACTTAAATTTTTAACATTACCATTAATTGTTTTAGGATGTTTGAGAGTGGTTCCAACCTCATTGGAAAACATTTGCAGAAGGGTGCTGGCTAGTGATTTAGTAAGATTCGCTTAAGGTTTCTAAGATTTTAAAATAAATTTCCATCCTTAAAATCATCCCTAGTTACTAGAATCACCCCCCCTAATCCTAGGCCCTGAACCATGCTCTGAGTGACAATATCCAGGGAGAGCGCTCGAGGTCATTTGAGGACACTACATACCCTTTTGGGAGCACCATGCTCCCTAGGACACTCTCGGAGCCTAGGAGCATGCTCCCAAGGCGCTCCCTAAATTATCCCTAGATGCTCCCAAGGTGCTCTATAAATTCTCCCTGGGTGCTCCTTAGGCACTTCATGTATAATTCTAGTGGTAATGTTAAATTCTAAATTAAAAGTTGAGATTTTCTTTCCTTTGTCTTTCCTTACAAAGTTGGCATTTTCAGAACTTTCATTTTTATCCTTTTACTTTATTTTTTAACATTACCATTAATGTTTCAAGATGTTTGAGAGTGGGTTCCAACCTCATCACACTTCATATGGAAAAAATAGAATTTCATATCCCACTAAAAGTTCAACATGACTTTCAATGCTTTTAGGATTTCGTGGATTGATAGCTTGTGGCATATTTCCATTGGATTTTATTATGTATGAGGGTATGGAATTGAATTTAATCAAGAGAACCAAGACTTTATAAAAATTCCCCAATGTTGGTGGTGTTGATTATTGAACTCCTATGTCATGTCCTATAAAATGTACCTTCCACTCAAACCAAAATCATTGATTAGGCATGTCAAGTTTTTTTCTATCACATTTTAAGGCTTGGATTAGGTAGTTTCATCACATTGGGTGGTTTCAATTAATGTCCCTAGAGGATCAAGGTAGAGTAGCCACACAAGTCACAAGAGGTAAAGGATGAAGAATGATACTAATGATGAGGATCGTAATATAAGCGATGGTGGAACATTTTGTCATTATGTTTGTCATTTAAGTTCTTTTCCTTGTTTATTCACAATGCACTTTCAAAGTTTCAAATATAATCATTAATGTACTATGGATGACATTTATAACTTTGTAATAATGTAGTATTCATCTATAAGTAGCACAACTATGTGGTAGTTGCTTATATATTCTCGCAGAACTAATTTGAAAGATTTTTTTTTTTTTAAATAAAACACACACACATAAAAAAAAAAAAATTTAAACAAACACACACACACACAAAATACACACACACACATGGTATATATATATATATAAAACATGCTCTAAAGATTCTTCAAGCCCCCGGTTTTTGAAATGATACTCCTAATGTCTCCTCATTATTCCACTTCCTGAACCTTGCTCAATCACTCATAAAACCTCATTTTGTGAGCATTGAAATGGCCTTTAGTTTATTAATTGGATATGTTCTCCCTTTCATTGGCATCTATGATTGTTTATACTTTACTCAATCCCCTGTGACTCACAAAAGCTTCCCTCTGAAAAAAAACATAACTAGA
Organism: Picea sitchensis; assembly: GCA_010110895.2. Taxonomy (NCBI): domain Eukaryota; kingdom Viridiplantae; phylum Streptophyta; class Pinopsida; order Pinales; family Pinaceae; genus Picea; species Picea sitchensis. The sequence goes on along the minus strand of SNQJ01S0035913.1, from coordinate 38,423 downwards.
GAGTTTGACAATTATCTCAAGCATATTGAACTTATTCATCTTCAATTAAGCCACATGACTGCTTTATAAAGTTCAAAGAGGGTTTGTATAATTAAGAGTTTAGTACCTCTTAATGTTATGATTATGAAAACTACCAAGAAGGTGTCACAATGTTCTAGATGGATTGGAGTTTCTCTCTGAAAATAAAGGAGCCAACACAAATTCCAAACTGTCTCAAGTTTACAGTATGGGATTTGAACCTCAAAGAGAGAAAATTGTCTAAGGTTATTTTATTGGGTATCATAAATTCTCCAAGTTCTAACAACATGAAAAGACATTGTTTTAAAAGTATTTGTACATGAGGTGTCCTTGCTAATGATGAGATCTCTATTGGAAGAATTCAAAATCTTCTTTTGTGATTATTGACTACAAGGATGTACTAATATTTTTTTAAGTTCAATTTGAACTGAAAAGGTTATTACATATTACCTACGGTTATTAAGATTATTGGATTCTTAGTTCCTATCCCAGGTTATATCTTTTCAATCCTATCCAATAGTTTTCCAGTTGTATTCTCCTTGGATGCATCCAAGTATTTACATATTAATTTGTATCACTTGTGCTCTGAGTGGTCTCTACCATTTATATAAAATGTACCTATCTCGAAGGCTAGCAACATGGATTTATGATCCTCTATTTGGATTTGGATAGAAAACGAGATTAGATTGTTTTAAATATTTAGTACGAAGCTCTTTCTACATAGCTTTGAAAAGGAATTCAATATATCATTGAGTGTCATTTGACTTGTTAGAGAATTGACATCTTTACTAGAATGGAAAGACCCATGGTTGACCCATTTCTGAAAACTGGAGAGTTTATCTTGCCTCTTTAGGATCTCTAAGTTGAAAAAGTAGATGTCTATATGAATATGGTTTGAATTTCCATGTCTTCAAAATTTAGTGGTGATGTGTATTTACTTCAAACTCTAATTTAACCATCATTGATTATATTCTCCCTTATTGAATTTTTATATGTTAGGTAGCTAGAGAGGTAGTTGGGGCCAGAGACAATGACAAATAGTGGAGGCAATTCTAACGTGGCAGGACCTGAACGTCCACTATATTATTTGCAACAATGTCCACCATGGTAAAGGCTAGGACATAATAAATGAGTAGTTGGGAGCATGGGCTAAATGTAAGATTACACTCTTAGAAGGTTCTACCTCTATAGAAGATTCTTCTTCTAGAACTGTCTCTGGTAGGGTGATGGTAAGGTTCTATAAAGGGGTTCTAACAAATGTAATGGACGTGAATATGCATTGTGTTTGAGTGGTATCTCAATAGAGGGATTCCCCCCTCAAGAGGCAAGTGGAACATGAGAGGATCCCCTTCTAAGGGGATCCATTGTAAGGAAAAGGTTCCACCCCAAGGGGAAGTTTGATAGTGATAAAAGAGATTTTGCATATTGTTCTCTATATCTATTGTGGTGATTCTGTATTCAGTGTCTGCACTTAAATAAATTAAAATGAGCTAAGCTATAATCACTGCTCAACCTGCCCTCTCCATATATCTCTGCTGTTCATATTGTTCCTTCCATTCAGCCTTGATCCCCACCAAGTGTGAATGGGTGGTATTCACATTTGGATCCACATGATAGGTGGCCTGCAAGAGTGGGAGAGCATCATTTTTCATATTAAGTGTCATATCTCCTGTATGGAGTCTCACATGAGCAATTGGACATGGGACCCTAGTTTACAATGGAAGTTGGACTACTCAGCATGGTGGCTTCCACTTCTTATCAATCCTGTTCTCTAGGCCTGCTCTTAAATACCACGTCCACACCTATCCATGGGACCCTCGTATATAGTTGTACATCAAGCATCGAGGGCAACGTTTTCATAAGGGGTTGGAACCAAGCTAGGTAGCTAGAGAGAGGTAGTGGGGTTGGGGGGTTTAGAGGTCTAGTGATAATAGTGGAAGTTATTCAATGTAAGGTGGACTAGGTCCACCATATTATTAAAATAAGACCCACTATGGTAGCAAGATATAATAAATGGCATTTAGATATAGCTGTCGTAGATGACTCTTAGAGAAGGTTCTAATTTCAGAAGATTCCTCCTCTAGAACAGTTCTTAGGTGATGGTATAATTCATATAAAGGGGTTCAAGCAAATGTAATGGGACATGAAGAAAAGTATTGCATTTGAGTGGTAGCTCAATAGGAAGATGCCCCCATGAAGAGTGAAAGTGAACAGCTGAGAGACCCTCCATAATAAGATCCATTGTATGAGGTTGCCCCACCCTGGGCTGATAGTAATAAAAAGAGATTTTGCATACTGTTCTTCTATATCTATTGTGGTGCTTTCTGTATTCAGTATTTGGTACCCTAACATTGTATGTTTCTACCCTCTAGAGTTGGATATTTGAATTTATTTCTTTTAGTTGTAGCATTGGTTTCAGTTTTTCTATAGGTGATTATATGTAATATTTGCATCTATGAATTATTGTTAGTGTTTCCATCATTTACATGATAAGAACAAATTTTGGCTTAACCAATAATGATTGTTTTTTTATGGACTGTTTCATAGTAACATATCTTTTATACCCTATAGATTTTGCCTTTTGGAAGTTTCTTATTAGTCTTATACCAAAAGAGTAAATATTCAAGATTTTGGAAGCCAAGGGACTTTTGGATGTTGGACTTCACCTATGAAGATGTTTACAATGTGTAAAATAAAGAATATATAGGCAAGGGAGGATCAATGATTGTGTAAAGGGTTCAATGTAGATAAATGAAGGCTTTGCAGTGAAGAGGTTGCATGGGATTGGAAGAGGGTCTTTTCACGACCAGGGGTTGTGTAGAAGGGTTGAATGTTGATTGGGGAGAACTTTGCAGTGAGGAGGTTGCCTAGGATTGGAAGATGGTCTTCTCATGACCATGGTTTCAATCGAGAGATTTAGACTTTGGGAAATATTTGACATCGACATAGAGTGAAATTTCAATTATATGGTTCTAAATTTCTTTTCTTAGAGTTGGGGTTCTGAACTTATTGGATTTCATTTTATGTTGTCGTATTGGGAAAATATTCCTTTTTTTGCTATAACATATTTGATATCAAAATTATTAAATGGGTTGGAACATGATTTACGGATCTTATTTGGAATGTTTTGTATTTGATAAAAGTTTTAAGAAGCTTGTGAATCTAAGGGTTAGCTTTTACATAAATATTGTATCAAGCTTGTGAAGTTTGGGGATTTAATTTTCAATATGCGACTTCAATTTTAATCTACAGTGCAAATTTTAAAGTAATGTCACTAAAATTCTATTTTCCTTGCCAAAATAAAAAGCAAACGTAATTGCATCCTTATCTTGATATTCATGGTAATGGGAAAAACAAGTATTAATGTACGGGATCACAACAAGTGCAAAGTGAAGATAAATGAAAAGATGAGCATGTCATTGCATACATGATACTAGAGAGGAATGCAACAATCTATATTATCAAATTCATATGATCACTTCTCACTAGCCACAATGCTTAGCTCAAATATTCACAATGTGCCCTTGTTGGTTGTAACAAACAAAACAAAGCCCCACTTCTTGAAATAATGAAAGTTGGTAGATAATAGAGCACTTAGAGAATTTGTAGAGATGTCAAAGCACCACCATATATGAAAATTTCAAAAATGTACATCTCTTTATGACATTTATAAGTGTATAATTTGTTCGTACAAGGTTCGATCTATGAATAAATTAAATACTTTAACTCAAACACAAGTTTTCTTTTCTCTTTTGTAATGGTTAGCCTCTACCCAAAAAGCTTGATTTTATAAAGCTTTTTCCCTGCATCGTTTGACTAGCTCTGCATGGTGAGCCTAAACATAGTAAACTGTTAACAAAGTCTAAATGTTATGATATTCAAAATTCATGTTAAAGTCTCTAAAACACACACTTAATGGAGTTACTTTGGTCTCCTCTATTGTATCTTCCTTGTAAATCCTTAGTGCTAATAAAGGTATGGTGTCTAACAGAGTTGATAGCCCACTAAAATGGAAAAAAACAACTTATCCATGTATTTATATATTGGATTATCCCAGTTTGTATTGTTTGAGTTGAGAAAACCTCTGCAGTTTGTATTGTTTGAGTTGAGAAAACCTCTGCAATGGTAAAGAGGTCAACAATGTTGTCCTAAAACGATCTCAATGGTTCACTAATTAATAACAACTATGGTTGGTCGTTTCTTTAGTATAAGCTTTAAAGAAAGAGCCAACAGAGACTCTGTGAATCCATGAATGCCTGAAATATCTCACAAACCTTAAAAGAACTGTGAAAGTTTCAATAAAAAGAACCAAACCCCTAATCTGTTCAATACAATCCTGTACGGGATGCCAGAATGTTCAGCTTATGAAGGAGAGGAATATGCATTAGATGGAGCCATTGGCAAACAGATTATAGAGTGCAGAGTTAACGATATACATATCATTCCACACAGATAGATATATATTTTGTGGGGAAATTTGATTATTGTCAACGTTGGGCTCAATAGTCTGGTTGCACGGGGTGGGATGAGCTTGCAGTAACAGCTTTGACCTTTCGATAACGGAACCGAGCTAGAGTGTAGAACTTCAAATGAATGACACTATAATTGATTGAATAACTTCGTATATACAGCTCGAGGTGTCCAGATGAGGTTCCTGAATCATAACAATGAGTAGAATGTACTCCTTGTGGAGAAGTACAAAAAGTCTATAACAAGTACATAGAGAGATCTGAGAGGAAATCACCACAGCAATATATACAGGCATAGGATAGAGGGCCAATGGTTTGGCCATTTTCTGGCATATTCGAGGGTATCAATGGGCAGAAATGTATAGACTTACATATTTCCCTTCCAGTTCTACAACTTTCGCTAAATTACATTGAATTCAAACCATGAATGTAATTTTGGAACTAAATGACTGATATCAAATAGTCTGTATAAAAAAAATATAACAATCATACCTTGTGTCCATTAATAAATCACATTCTTCATTGCATATCTAAGAGTTCAATCTCATTTACACGAGACAGTCGCAGAACAGGGTATCTGAGACCCAACGAAGGAGCACTGGGATGAAATTCTAATGGTCGCGGCCCGCGGGGTGGCAATGCCGCATTAACTTCCACCAATCTCCAATTAATGTTTGCATGTACACGTGCTTCCATAGACCAGCCTGTAATACGCTCCAAACGAGGTGGTTACGGGGGAAGGGAGGTGCAGCACTTCGTGAAGGAGTAAGCTAATTCGGGAGTAATCTTCTTTTCCGACTCCCGAGTTCCACTTTTCAGGAAAAATATATATATATGCTTGAAGCCGGTCAAATGTTCAGAAGTATTTTGAGTTTTTCATTGATCAATTTTCATGCATACCAGAATTTTACTCTAGGGGGGGTTATGTCCCATTTTAAATCAATCCAAATGTTTTAGAAAATCTATTAAAGTTTTGGATTGACCAGAAATTTAAAAACAAATTACCAAAAAAACTACAAAAAAATAAAAAAGAAGATTGCTCCCTAGTTAACCCACTCTGTTTAGGAATAATAACAGCCGGAATTCTTGATCGGTGGTAGTTGGGATTCTAGAAAAGGGCCAAATAGTTGGCCTTTTAAAATACGCCA
>SNQJ01S0035913.1:0-13077 GCA_010110895.2 Picea sitchensis | reverse complement strand
CTCAAGATGAGACCCCAAGGAAAACCTCCTTCACCCCAAGCATCGATTATAATTGAAGAAAACAAGGTGATTCCAAATGTTTAATGAAGATGCCTGCAACTCGGTCTTCAGTAGGAAATAACTCCAAACTGAGAACACCATCGTGGATGAGTTGTCAAATGAAGTGCATGTGAATCTCAATGTGTTTTGTCCTTTGATGATCCACTTGGTTGTGAGAATTGTGTATTCCACTCTAATTATCAAACCAAAGAGTAGTAATATGATATTTTTGAATGCCAAACTATGTCATTAGTTGTCAAATCTAAAGAAATTACTAACTAGCAAGAAATGCAACACGATACTCAACTTATGTAGAGGATAATGAAATTGCTACTTTATTCTCCCAATAATAGGCAATAAGAGTAGAGCCAAGGTGTTAGACAAAGTAGGATTGCAGACTTCCAATCATCAACTGAACTAACCCAAACAGAGTTAGTGAAACCATAATCTAAGAAGTGCCAGAGGTGTACTGAATGTCAAAATTGATAGTACCTTGAATGTACCTTAGAATGAAATTTGCTACCTTCCAGACACTCTCATGAGGATATTGAGAGAATCAAAAGACAATCCCAATTGCAAAATATATATCAGGATCTGTATGATTCAAATATAGTAGACTCCCAACCAATTGTCGATATAGTGAAGAGTTAACATGTGGTGAAGAGTAACTGGAAAAAAGGGTAACACATGACTAAAATGGAGTAGGAACATGCTTACAATCATCCATTCCAAAGTGTTGAATTAAATCAAGTGCATACTTCTATTGAAAAATGGAGATCCCTTTGAATATTGAGGAGCCTGCAGACCAAGAAAATAATATAGAAGACTTAGATATATCATATCAAATTGTCCCATCAATGTTTGTTGAACACTATGAATCAAGGATGAAGAACTCATGAGAATTAAATTGTCCACATATAGAACTAAAATCAAAAGATCAATGCCTTACCTCTGAGTGTAAACCATAAGATTATAATGAAAATGATTGAACCCTGAAATAATTAGAAAAATATCCATCTTCTAAAGCCAAGCTCAATGAGCTTGTTTTAAATCATAGAGTGAATGTCGAAGCCTACAAACAAGAAATGAATCTTTCACAAAACTAAGAGGTTGTTCCATGTAGATTTCCTCATGTAAATCACCATGCATAAAAGCACTCTTCACATCCATTTGGTAGACTAAATAGACTTGGGAGGCAATAAGAGAAAGCACAAGGTGTATGGAATTTATCTTAGCAACAAGGGAAAAGGTCATGGAATAATCAATCCCTTCAACATGTGAAAATACCCTAGCCACAAGATGTGCCTTATGCTTTTCAACAGGGCCATCTATTGCATATTTGGTTCTATAGACCCATTTATAGAAAACTAGCTTTCATCCCTTAGTAAGAGGAATGATATCCTATGTGTGATTATTCAACAAGGACTTAATATACCTTTTTGTTTCTAAAACAATAACATAACATACTATTTTGTTCATCAATTAATAGTTTTTATCAAATATTTCCATGTACAATTCTTGATGAACTTTCTCCATGATTGAAATTAATTGTCTCCCTCCATATCTTTTCACAGAATGAACAAATTTACATCCAATGCATCATGAAATAATCATACCTCCAAATGAGGTATAATCGTTGACTATGTGATCCAAGAATTGTTGGATCCTTTATTTTGTAGACACATGTTCTCTCAAAGGAAGACTGAACTTTGTGACAAGTTGGTATACCATAAGTTGGTATATTGTATATCTTGCCAATCCATCCCCACATGACTAATACATGCAATATCCCCTTTCAATGGAACTATCCAACACTATATAATATATAAACTTGTGTCTAAATAATTTTATTAATCTCTATAAATGAAAATGCATGGGCACTTTGTGTTATTAAGAGAATGCTTTCTTAACCATATGTGCTATATTGATATCAACTAAAAATTGTGGGTGCAATTTTCTACATTTGAATTGAAAACTACTAATTCAAGGACATCAATGCCCATCCACTTAGAAGCGTAGTTAGTCATATTTCTAATAACTAGCTCATGTTGGTATATTGTGTATCTTGCCAATCCATCCCCACATGACTACTTGTTACAGCCAATTCAATTTTTATGATCCTATAAGATGCCTGCCAATTCCATGTCTTGGTAAATAAATTTCTTCTACCGCACTTTCAAATAAACTATTATTCATTTTTAAGCGTACATTTGCATTATTTAGTTCGGCCAAGTTTTCACTTAATAGTACTATCCTCCTTTCAAGTCATATTTCATTTATCTGAACTGTCAATATCTCTTTCGTCATTATGCCTATTGTGCTTACCTTATATTTATCATTATACAAATGGCAAGATCCTCTAATCAGTTCTCATACTCTCGAATTGATTGTATAACTTGGTTTTATCGAAATGAAGACATTTATAAATTTGATTTTCACTATATGACTTACACTGATTGATTCTATGAAATGCATAGGGTTATGATTAATTTATATATATATATATGTCTTTGATATAATCCCTATGTTAATCTTTCATAACTCTTTGGCTTGTCGACTATAGCGAATATCATTTGGCAATCTTGCTAAACTTTTCAAGGACGATCTATTACGATAGTTGATCTTGCCTTGGTTTTGATTTATAAGTCGCGTGTTTAAACACTATGGCATAACGCTTGCACGCATTGGTATACACATTTGATTTCATTGCTTGTGCACTTGGTTTAATGGTTGAACTATTATTATGAGTAAACAACTATGAAATTTGGCAATTGTACTTGGATAATGAATATTATTTATGGCAGACTCCACCACCTTCGGATGCTTGCATTTATGCCTATCCCTTTGCTCGTTCACTTCTGTTAGCTCAGGATAGCTCAGCCTGTGGGTGTTGGTGATTCAAACCCTTCGCTTACTATTATTATGCCCGCTTCCATAACGCCAGGCGTAGTCAAGCCTAATGGAAACCAAGCCCCGTTTACTGCTTTGATGCAATGCCCGCGAGACTGGAGGAAATGGGTGGCTACCTTTATACAACGTATTTGAGGGAGATTCTCAAACCCCGTTCCAAACCCACCAACCGAATTTATCAGCCAAATGGTTACTCATCGAGACATTATCGCTATTTTAAGAATTGCGGTTGTCGAGGAAGTGCCATGGATTACTGTTGTTTCTTTCACGCTAGAAAGTCACCTCTTTGTGACAAAGGTATGCCCATATTCATATGCCTCAGTCCACGATGGCATCACTTATTAATAATGCTAAATAAGGCAGCTTTGTGGGATCGGTGGAAGGCTTCTGATACGGACTTTGTGGGTTCTCACCACTGCGTTTGCTGATGATTTTTTTTATAGGGTATCCTTTAAACATGTCTTTCTAATTTCATCGTAGCCTGCATAAAATGTCGAAAAAGTTTAAGAGGCGCATATTGACAGCAAAATTTTGTTCCTTCATGGGCTTATTAAGCTCATCGCTGTTTATCATTTGAGTTTGCATGGTGATAATTGAAGGGATTTTCATCACCGTAATGGCTTTGAGGACACAGACCATGCCCAGGTTGACAAACCTGTGATAAATGAAACCAAGGCCGAACCACCAGTGCCCTTACATATCATATTACCCTCTCCTAAGCCTACATTCGACCCTGCTATTGAATTACAAAACGTTGGAACCGAGAAGGCCGAGACTATTAAAAAACCTGTGAGAAAAAATCCCAAGGCAAACCTTACCGCCAATGCGCTAAAGGAAAAAGGAATGCCCACCTCATTTCGAGAATGGCCAGAAAAACCGAAACCTTCTGTCAAGTCCAACCCTATCATCCTAAGCGAGGATTCATCAATGTTGAACGCACAATGAAAATTCTACCACAGGTTTATGCCGTCCCGAGCCCCCTTTAAGTTATGATTTGTATCTAACCTTCCTCGCTTCAAAGACCATCCACCTGTGTATTAATTTGCCTGAAAACCCTTTTGGTCATTTAGCCAAACCTCACCGCTTTCTAAACCCACACAGCCACCCCGCAGGACCAAATGGAAACGTCCATGGTTAGAACGATATTATGTTGATGTTCCTATACCCAATCGAAGATTCAATCACCGGAAGATCAAATTGCAGTATTAACTAGTCAACAAGGCCAAGTGCAAATGCATAAAAAGAAAAAGACAACTCCACTCCATCCTTTCAAAAAACGCGGAATCAACCACTGGCCAAGCAAATTCCAAACCGGCATAATCAAGCAGCCTCGTCACTATATAGGTATGGTTTTGACATCGCTTTGTTTGTAAATAATCTAGGGTTGATATAATGATTTGAATTCGGGTTTAAATAGTCAACACTGTATCCAAATGTCTTCCACATTCGGTGATCATCATGTACATGGTATCATTTTGATAAAATAGAAGGAATTTCGACGGATGTATGATTCGGCTTTGTTGATTTTATTGATTTGAATGGTTATTCGTTTGGATTTGATTTCGCTATGATCCATATGCTATGGTTGGTAAACGATTTTGTTGTTATGATATGTTGTGTCGTGTAATATTATATGAACAATAATGCAATTATGTTCGGTTTCAATTTGAATGACTTCGTTTTTATAAAAACAATATGGTCATTTTAGCCTGTGCATGCACACCCGAATCATGGAACCATTTTTGATTCGTAATGACCGTATAAAAATATTTTCTACTTCTTGATTTGGTAAGATTATTTGACGAGTTGGATTCCGATTAGAACTTCGATGCTTTGTTTGATTTTTTAAATAAAACGAATTGGTCAAACCCGCTTATAATTGGCCTGATGCCAAGAATGATTTTGGTAAAGGAAAATCGAACTTCTATTTTGCTCACAAAGGTAATGATAAACGATCGATATCTATAACAAACCCTGCTTTGATTGATCCTCATATTTATTTTGTTTTGTGGGAAATTATGAGTCAATTATGGTTTGAATTCACTCACAACCTAAATCGCTTGCTACACAGTTATCATGATTTGAAAATAATCCTGTTTCGATCTGGATTATTTCTCTTGTTGATAAGACAAGTATAACGGCATTTAGCATTCGCTTTATATTTTCAATTGAGTATCAAACGATTTTATAACCGGGGTGGATTTGATTTGTTGGGAAACGATTATGGTGTTGTTCCATATGATTTCATTCAACCGACTTATGATAATAATCGAACCAGAGTATTCCTATCTCTGTGTTCAATTGAATGATGTGTATCCTGTTTGATCTCGAATGGTATGATTATTTCAAACTAAATGATTCATTTTCAAATAGTTCATGGATGATGATTAAATTTAATTCTTTCAAAAGATTTGAATTAATCTCAATGCCAATTCTCAGAGGTCTATTAGACAAGCTACAAAATCCATGATTTTGTAGCTAGTCTATGTAATCAGATTTTATTGTTTTACACAAAATATCTCTCTAACTTGTCTATTTCCGACCAAGCTTCGTGTAAATTCGAATTGCATGGGGCATGTTGGGCAGCCCAAGAGATATTTGGGTGTTTTAATTTTATTGTAGTTACTTAGTTTAGTTAAAATTGGGAATATCTTCCTATATTTATGTAAACAATGATAACCTCCATAGGGAGGTTTTACCCTGTAAAAAAAACTTATAAATACTTATTATTTTGTAATAAGGATCATCCTCAATCGTGGAGAACAGGGATATGGAATTTAATACAAACTGAGACATAAATTGATGCTCAAGTACAACTTTAGCTTCATAATATCAATCTTTGTTTCCATGTTTATGTTATCAATTTGCATTTGATTAATGACTACTCTTAGCTATCTTAGTCTTTTGCAAAATGATATGAATTAATTAATATGATCCATATCCGATTTCTTCCATTATTTAAAAACATAGCAATTACTTGATTCAGCTTATGAATGAATGACATTTCTTCATCAATTGATTATTCTGTATAAGTCTCGCGATACCGGTTTACCTTATTGTTGAGATTTATAAATCATATAATTGTTATGATTTTTATGTCTTGTTTGTCCCCGTAAACAAACTCAAAGAGCATTGCAACCATCGCCACGGAAGCTTCCGGATTATTGGTGCCAGTTTCCTTCTCGATCCGCTAGCATAATCATCACAGCAAGGCAAATCCGAGCATTTATCCAAAGTTAGTTTCATGATTATTTTCGCACTCTTGATTGTATTATTTATAGTTTAGATTAGTAATTTAGTTTAGCTATTTTTCCGTTCTATTGTTCATAAATTATATAAAAATCAAAAAATACCTCCCTCCGCTCTTTTGTGTAGGGGCGTAATATTAATGAGTTTTCTCAGTTTTAATTAACCAGAATTGTCAATATTGTACCCTTGGTGAATGAGTTATACTGGGTACTAGTAGGGTTAGTTTAGTAGTAATTAGTAGATTGTAGAATAGTTGGATTATTTTAAGATTGTTTTAATAATTAGTTTTAGTTTTAAATCTGCATTAGTAGTTGGTTTTAATTAGATTAGTTTATTAGTTACTTTTGTTTATTGTTAATTAGTTTAGTTTGTTTTATTTTATTTTCACATAGTTAGTTTAGACGGTTTTCTTTGTTTTCAGATCTTAGATCAGCTAATCTGAGCTGCCAGGCAGACCTGGCCAAGGTGGTTCTGCCATCCTGAACGGCTTGCTATTAGACAACCTCAACTGGCCTTACTCTCTCGGCTGATCTGGACGGCCGATTTCATCACAACAAATGGCTTAGAAGGAGGGGCTCGAACTTAATTAATGGCACGAGGTCGTCACAAGACTCCTCCACCATTAGCTCACCTATAGTGACTAGAAGCCGCTCACACGATAATATTCCCTTCAAACAACAACTACTTCAACCAACGACCTCGTGATCACAGTTGAGCCAGCAAACCCTAATCCTATAGGTGGTGACATACAAGAGATTGTCCAATAACTTTATTAAAACACATAGTGCCTTAGCCCGTCTTAGGCAACCAAACGGTCTCGCTGGGTCAACCTTGGACTTCTCTAATATCAAAGAACAATTAGGTGACACCAACCTCACTATGAATCCTTCAGATCCAACTCAAACTCAAGCAGTGAGGGGATCCGGGATACCTCTCACCACCTCCATCATCTCCTCTTCTTCTTTGAGGAGATTCCCTGCCGCTAAGGAAATTCACCTTCTCAGGCTTCCACACCCACTACCCCCAATGGAAAATCGTAGCTAACTCAAGCTAGACTGCTTGATCGGGGATGTTGTACCTGGAGCTCGGCACCCTTTACCTAAACACCTGTTGAAATGGCTTCCCAAGTTTGATTTTCATTCCAAACATCGTTGAAGATCACATTAAATTTTTATGTTAGCCATTAGATTCCACAATGTCGAGCATGAAGAAGTTGTCCTAGGGTTGTTCCCGTATACTTTCGAGGGCAATGTATCCACATGGTACTTCCTATTCAACAACCCCCATGCCACCATCGTGTCTTGGGAAAAGTTTGGAGACGACAAGCCCCCAGAAGTTCTAGTCATGGAAATTTCTAGTTTAAAAATGAACCCAAAAGAAAAAGTTAAAGACTTTAATCAAATATTCTTAACACTTAAAACTTGAATCCCTGCAGATTCTATGCGTCTCCAAGAATCTTATAATAATATTACACCAAAGCTTTGCATCAAAGCATAGCTATTTGGTTGGAACCATCCAAGAAAGATATGTTGTTAGAGGCCTTCGAGGAGGCCGCCCAGATTGAAAAGGATATACTTAGTCTTAAAGACTCCTCTAACAACGGGGAATTGAGACTAGTTCTTCTTCCAAAAGAAGATTGAAATTCTCCCGCATCTACCAAAGTAAAACACAACCTAAAAACCTGATTTGGAAAAACTTAACTAAAGTTGTTCAAAAACTACTTCAAATCAAGTTATAGATTTGTAATTCTGATCAAGAAGTTTCTTCGAGCAAAGGAACCTACAAACCTTCTTTCCGAAAAGCCTTTCCTACCAACCGACCTAACCAAAACCCCGAAGTCCTGTCTAGAAATTTTGTAATGTGCCCTTCAAACAATTCTCGAAGCCCAATATAACTTGATGCCTCCTGATATTCTTGAGGAGGTTGTTGAACAAGAGTTAGTTCAAGAAGAAGAGTCTTCCAAACATCTTTGGACACTTATCATATAGCATCTTTCAAGCCACTGAGACCGCTCACCCCTTATAATACTAGGGAGTAAGACAACAAACAAACCTTCTAATTTAAAACACTACAACTTGGCCTCCAAAGCAATCTAAATCACCTGAGACTAAACAGGTTAGCGCGAACCCTAACCTAGATTATGATGTTGTTGAAGATCTTAAAAGTTAAGAGCTAACATTTCTATTTGCAGTTATTGAAGTTTTCTGCTCCAAAAAATGTTGCAAAATATTTTAGAGAACCTAAAAAACCAGAATTCAAGTGGTAACAAGTTGTGTTCCGCTAAGACTCACTAAAAATAATCCCCGATCCCCAAGATAAAGGAAGCCTTCCTCAAGTAATGTAAATAATGTAAATAATGTAAATAAAGTAGCTTTAGAGACTGCAGCAAAAGTTACATGCTACTACTCTTAGCACTCTCAAAAATGTACCGTATTTTTTGTTAATTTTCTAAATTTTCAAAACAAAAACTGCATACTTAACATGTAGGACTCGTGATAACAATCCAAATGTGATGCCTTGGTCTATATGCCAAAATATTAATAGCAGTGGAACCATCTACTTTGAAAATCATACAACCTGATCGAACCAATGTTAAAGTTATAGGCTAACTAAAAAATGTATTGATTAGATTATCATCTAACCCAAAGGTTCAACAGTTTATTGATATAATTGTTGCGGATATTCCAAAAGTGTATGGTATATTTTTAAGAAGGGACTCGTCGGAACAACTACAAGGTTACTTTGCAACAGAATGGTCTCACCTATGGCTCCCGTATAAGCCTAATAAGATCGTGGTGAATTGTGAACGCTTACCTTAAGTTCACCTGGCCAATGATTTGAACGATCCTCCCAACGTAACCATATACACCTTCACGATTCACCAAGTCCGTGGGGATGACACACATTCTTTGGTGCAATTTCCTATGGTCAAGCTTCACCTCTATCATCAACGGAATGAGAGGTCCGAGATCGCAGTATATATGAAACCAACAACTTCTATACAACACTCCCATGAGCCTTATGGAAATCAAATTTGGTCTCTATATTTCGGTTGTCGGCATAGCATTTAATACAGTCAGATCATTATCGATCCGCGTGTAACAAGACATTAATGTATTTGTAGACTTTGGAATTTGAATGTACTAATAGTACTGTAGAATATGAGGCTTTACCGCAAGGTCTCGTGAAGCCTTTGATATGAACATTCAAAACCCGGGTTGTATTTGTGACTCTGAAATAGTGGTTAGATTGGTAAGAGATTCTATCCACTGTGTTTCTCCACATCTCAAAAGATACCAATCCGAGGTATGGATTTTAATGAATAAATTTTCCGCTTTCAATATAAATTCCATTCCTGACTAAATAATGTCAAGGTGATCTATTAGCTAATGTAGATTCTAAACTTCTTCTCTTGCTGTATAGTTTGTCGCCAGACGAGATTCATTAGATGTTGTTTCACCATCCGCTCCCTGACAATATCACCTAATTGAGAGTATTTGACATGATCAACGTAGCTTCCATTAACTTTCTACACATGGAAGAAACCTTCCAAGGCTCGGTGATAGATGAACGCACACACAATGACAATTTGCACAAATTTACGGTAATACCTAATCCAAAAACTCCTGAAGCTCTATTGGACATGGTAAATTCCATACCCAAATCTATATGCTACATTAGAGAAGTTTGACTTTGAAGACAAATTCAGCATGGACAATTGTAAAACTAATAGTTCCTCGCTGTCTTATGAAAAAGTGAACTTAGGACCTAGTGAAAATCCTCTCGCATTAACCTATTTGGACATTGTTCTAGACAAGAAAAAGTTGCTTTGTTAAATTATTTAAAGAATTTAAGGATGTCTTTTGCATGGACGTATGATGACATCAAAACTTTCTCGGTTCCTATCATACATGTCATCCCATGAAGTCTTCCCCAAACTCCAATTCTTCAAAGATAAACTCTGAAGATGTACCCCAAACTAGAACCCAATCGCTCAAAAAATAATTGAATAAACCATGCGATAAAATATTTTTTCCCTAGGGCACACTCATCGGCTTCCAACCTTGTCCCAAGGCAGAAGAAAACGGGAACTGACTGTGGTCGGACATTTCTCAAACCTCAATAGATGTCCTAAAGATAATTATTATTCTCGCCCCACTCCATGTAATAGATCCTTCAACATGTATCTAGTTCGGCGAGGCTGAACCTTGTTGATGGTTTCTCCGATACAACTAAGTCCCGATGTCTCCATCGTAATTCAACCTGCAAACTACCTTTCCTCCATGGGGCATTATGCTTATCAGAAAATGCCCTTTGGATTTCACTAATGCTCATACACTTTTCAGAGCGAAATGGACATTGCTTTCTCTTAGCTTAATTAATCGCTCATCGAAGTTTACTTAGATGATGACTGTATTTTCTAAAAAACAAAATGATCATCTAGCCTACTTACGAAAGGGCCCTATTAAGTGGCGTCGTAAATTTGGCATCTCCTTGAACCCCAAAAGTCCATCTTTGCAGAGAACAGGGTAAACTCCTAAGATTTATAGTGTCTAGCAAAGGAATGATTATTGACCCCAGAGGACCCAAGTCATCGCAAAACTTCTCCTCCTACATCCAAAAATCCATGCAATCTTTCTTAGGCCAAATTAACTTCAGAGAAGATTTGTCCTCAGCCTTTTAAAATGGTCGACCCTTGCGTAATTTGATTAAGAAAAGACACCCAATATCATCGGGATCCCTGGAAAACCAATCTTTTAATGCGATAAAGAAGGCCCCACAGATCTGCCTCATGAACCCATATTTTTCAAGATTTTACACTTTTACAATTTGCTTCGACCTTTCTTTGGTGCCAGCCAGTCTCTAACTCTAAGAATGCCGAACCACAAAGTACCCATCGCTTTATGAGATCCGGCTATTAAAGGTGTGTTGAACTTAACTACCCAAATGGGTCGATCGACAAGCTTCCACATTGTTTTCTTTAAAGTAGTTAAGCATTTTCACCTATCTTTTAAAAGTCAAGGATCTAAAGTCATTGTCCCCCACTCCGTAAGGAACTTGTTAGTGCAAGTAAGGAGTTAGAGAGAAGAGAGTTGACCACTTTGTGAGTTTGACTTAGAAATCACCCCAGCATGGATCTTGAGAGGCTAAGGGTTGTGTAAGTTGGTTGTTGATCTGTAAAATGTGACGTTGCTAAGATAGTGATATACAAACCTAGGGACAAAGCGCAGGGACAAAGTTTGATCCTCACAGCACAAAACCCTCATATCCCCGGTGTACGGCGAGCACGTTATGCCTTTGAACATGGGTCACACTTCGCCACCACTCGGCCCAACATAAGTGCATTACTGAGGCTAAAGTATGCCTCTTTCTCATTTGGTTAATCTGCAATTGCTTTCGCCATAATTTTGACGCATGCGACCGATGCGCTATATCTCGAAAGATCTAAGCGTAAAAGTCATGCTCGAAGGTAATGCAAGAGGTTGGTGGTCACTTCCGTGGTACACCATCGCCATAAGGTTTTAAGACCCTAAGCAATTAACGCTCCACGCTTTTAGGGATTTGCCTTCAAAGTCATAAATGTAACATCATTTGAAAGCATCGGCGGCTTCAAACCAAATTCTTTCCTTTGCAAACCCGCTTTGCGATCTCCTCCTTCCAACACAAATTTTGATATCATCGGTCCAATTAACCCTCCATCCTCAAAACAACAAAAGTATATTTTGACAGCCACAAACTACTTTGCACTAATGGAATCAAGTCGGGCCATGCTAAGAACTGCTTCTCGTCGCATATATTATCACGTAGGATGACATATTTCCCGATGCATATTTCCGGGACCACATGATATTAGTGGTTTTCGGCATGGTTTTTGCCATGGTTTTCTATTTCCTGTTAAAGAATTAGGGTTTTGGACCTCAATCCGTGTCATTGTTGGGGTTTTGGATGTCACCGGGCTATTCCTCGATATATTGTATTGTAAACAATGTAACACAATGTAAACAATATAATATATGTCGGTTTTCCTGGGCTTGGCTCTGTGTGAAAAATCTCCGTAATGTTTGTATTTGCCATTGCATATTTTCTGCTCTTTTTCAATATCGGGCTTATGATATTGTACAAGGTTAGAATTACAAAGATAAGATGAAAGCCTAAGTTCCCTTGTAAATTTGAAAGGGATATCACCTTAATCATCCGTGCCCTGCTACTCCAGAGGTACATAGAGTGTGGTCCCTATCTCAAGGCCCTTCTGATCCTAAATCACCTTAATTTTATTAGCAACCTATTCAACTAGTGGTTGATGAAGTGGTCAAGCCAATGTAATATTTGGTCGATCCCACTCTTCTTTTGAAGGGTGATGTGTCTACAAACAATATTTTCTTGCAATGTGTTCAACTAATGGTTGATGAAGTGGTCGAGCCAATTTAATATTTGGCTGATCCCACTCTTCTCTTGGAGAGTGACGAGTCTATCAAAGTGGTCAAGTCGATGAAATATTTGGTTGACCCCACTCTTCTCTTGAAGAGTGATGAGTCTACGAAAGTGATTGAGTCGATGCAATATTTGGATGATCCCACTCTTATTTTGGGGAGTGATGTTTATATCGACATTGTCTTCAACATTTTGAGTTCAAAAACTTCTGAACAAGGGAGAATTTCACTCACTTTGAGCATGATCCCTCCAAGTTTGAGGATGGTTTCCTTTGATTGGAATAATCTTGTTGAGACTTGCCTCCCTTCTTTTGTACCCTTCCAAATAAGTTTTGAAGTTAATTCAACAAAAAATTACTGATGTATAGTAAATGAAGGAGCCTCCACAAACATTTTATCCTCCTCGGCTTAGAAATATTTGGGTTCTTCTAAGCTTATGTCAGCTACA
>SNQJ01S0035912.1:62145-76216 GCA_010110895.2 Picea sitchensis | reverse complement strand
TTCTTATCAACCATGAAAAAAAATAATGAGTCATATTTACATCAAACAATATTGGGTCCATTACCCAAACCTTTGTGCTACGAGGCTTTCTTCAAGGGTTGACATCAATGACAACCAACCTTAATCAATAGTAATATGTCGTGGAATGACCGAGCACGATATTGTACTTTTGGAAAAAGTTGACCATAGCCATAGATTTAAATGCCTGGGCGTTATTTGTGACTATCTTTCAGGGGCAGCCAAATCTAGACAAAATGTTCTCTTCTAGGAAATCCATTACCATCGAATCCATTGCCTTTCTAGTTGAAATAGCCTCCACCCATTTGGTGAAGTAATCTGTATCAGTCAGGATCCATTTATGTTGAGAGTTGGAATGAGGGTTAATTTCTCCTATGAAATGTAGTCCTCATTGTTGAAAATGGGCTTCCGTTTTGACCGGAACCAACGGTAGCGCCGAGAGTTTCTGCTTGCCTACGAGCAATTGGCAAGGGTTACAGGCTGTGACTTTGGCATTGACGTCTGATAATAGTTTGGGCCAATAATATCCTACCCTCAGGATCTTATAAGTCGTTGCCCTCCAGGCGTGATGTCCTCTGCACATTCCTTCGTGAAATTCATTTATGACCTTCTTTGTTTCTGATTCAACTAAACAAACCAACAGGAAGCCTAGTGGGTCTTTCCAATACAATTGGCTTTCAGATATACATTAATCTACTACATGCAGCTTCAGTGTCTTGGATTTAGATGGAGATAACTCACTCGGGCATTTCAAGGTCAGCAGGTAGGACACTATGTCTTTATACCAATCCGATCAGGCAAACTTCTCTTTGATTCTGATTGCAGTTATTTGTTCATCGATCTTGTTCATGTCCACACACTCTTCACATCCCTGTAGGCCATTTATTTTGAGGGCTCTGAAATTTGATTCAGCTAAGAGCTTAGCCAAACCTTGTCCTTTTACTAGTCTCGTTGGTTTTATCTCTAGGTCGAATTCTTGAATTTTAGCAAGGCACCGTCCCCTTTTCCCATCACTGTCGGACTAAACCAAAATGTCTTTTATGGAACTGGTGAGTACGTACGAAATTACGTTGGAATGTAACACGTAGGTTCTGAAATCCTTTAACACCTTCACCATAGCATATGCTTTCTTTTCCATTATATCGTATCTGAGTTCAGTGTCTCTAAGACTTTTACTAAAAAAGGCTATTGGTTGCTCGAAACCTTCTTCATTTTTCTGGAGGAGTACCGCAACAAGTGTGTGTTCAGAGGTGAATGAGAAAATCATAAAATCTTTTAGATAATCAGGGCTTGCCAGTATGGGTGCCTTGCTTATAACCTTCTTGATGCGTGCAAACAATGCTTTGGCTTCTGTTGTCCATTTCACTTTGTTGTTCTTCTTTAGCATATATGTGGTCAACTTCACAATTTCAGAAACGTTTGGGATAAATCTCCTCAAAAAAAATATTTTTCCTAAGAATGACTGAATCTCTTTTACATTCCTAGGGATATTTATGGTGTTTATAGCTTCAACCCTCTTAGGATCAATTTTAATTCCATCTCGAGACACAATATGGCCCAAGAGTTTACCTTCTTGCATAGCAAAGTGAGACTTTTTGGGGTTTAAGGACAAACCAAACCTGTGGCATTTCTCAAACGTCTGCTTGAGATGTATCAGATGATCTTCATCAGATTTAGAAAAACGGTTAGATCATCAAGATAGATAAACACGAATTTGTCCCTTTCACCGATGAAAGTGATGTCCATATCACGTTGGAAAGTAGCACCTGCATTCATTAAACCAAAAGGCATCTTGTCATACATAAATGGGGGTGGTGAAGGATGTTTTTTCTTTATCGTGCTTGTTGACAACAATTTGATTGTACCCGAAAAACCCGTCGATCATCGACATCCTATTTGCCCCAACTATTTTTTCTAAAATGTGATCCATTTTGGGTAGAGGGTAATTATTTTTGAGGGAGGACTTATTTATATTTCTAAAATCAACACACAGTCTGATCTCCCCACTTTTCTTTCTAATCGGGACTAGGTTTGCTACCTAGTCGGAGTATCTCAATGGTATGATTATTTTTGTGTCTAGGAGCTTTTTGACTTCCCTTTCGACCACGGGAAATAAAATAGGATTGATTTGTCTAAGTTTTTGTCTAAAAGGTTTGACACTAGGCTTTAGGGGTATCTTGTGTTCAATCACAGTGGTGTCATAGGTTCTCAGCTCTTCGTACGACTAAGCAAAAACGTCTTTATACTGCTTGAGTAGATCAACATATTCACTTTTTGTCTCGGGAGGGAGATACTTTGATATTTTTACTATCCTAGACTCCTCTTTGGTATCTATGTCATAGTCTTCAACCTCTTTTGGTTGGGGTTGCAAAGTAGATTTTAAGGGCATATCATTTTGGTCGAACAATCTCTCCAGAGGGATTAGTCCCTTTGGAATCTGATTGTTCTTTAAAACCAACTTGTGATGATTAGTGATCTTTTCTTGGAACCCCTAAGGATCCTCTCCCTCTTGCATGATCCATGTGTGGTTGTTTTGGTTTTCTTGGTCAATGTGAGTTTCAACGAAGTCATCCACCATTTCGAGGAACTTTATGATTTTTTCATCATCCTCAAACACTTGCTAGTGTTGGATGTTGTTTGGTATGGAAGGTTTGTTCCTCACTTCTATGTGGTACCTTAGTTTGAAAGCTATAGGGGGGGAAAACATTGAGGTTGCTTTGGCTAATGAATTGGCTTGTAGGTTTTCAGTGCATGGGTGGGTTGTTGGAGCATTGATCTGAGATGTTGTAGTCTTAGGAGTGATAGTTGGGGAATGGTTACTTTTCTCACTGGGACCCTTTCCTTTCTATTTGTAAAATTCATTGGTACTACATACCATCTCCAAGTATCTAGTAGTGTGAGCATGAGCGCCCAAGATATTATCTTCTTCTTCTCCTAGAATAGTGTTAATAAATGAATTGATAAAACCCATTGTTAACATATGTTCCACAAAAATTCCATTAGGGTGAAACCATTTTATCTTTTCAACATACTTGAGATTCAAGTTGTGGAAGTGGTTTGCAAATTCATCGATTTTATTCATATTTCTGAATACAAAGTCCCCAATTTTCTAAGGCAAGGTTACAACTTTATTTTTTCATTTCTCATGAAAAAGGTGCAGCCATAAATTATATTTCCTTGAAACTTCTGTAATAAACATTATGTTGGATATATGGCATGGAAGAAAGGAGGGATTTTCCTTAGAACCAAAAATCCTGATAACATTGTAGTTTTCTATTTTCTCCAAGGTCCCCTTTTTATCCAGGAATTTACTTGCATGGGAGGATATTCTTGGGGTATCTTTTCCAAAAAAAAAATCCTTTAAAAAACGAGACAAAGTCGTTGAAAACTTCATAAAAATTAAAGGAAGATTTGTGCCTCCACAACGCTTGGTACCAAAAGGTCACTGTGTCAAATTCATAATTTACCTTCTTACAGATAGATAATTTAGGAAATTGACAGCAATGTGCTATCGCAAAAACCAAATAAGAAGACATAAAGAATTTCTTATCCTTTTTATACTGTGACAATTGGGAAGATATTTCAATGGAAATCATCTTTCCCCACTCGAAAATTCCCTGCTCCTTGACAGTAAAATATAAGATGTAAAGAATCATACGAGAAATGATGGCGGTATTTTCTTGGCATGTCACTCTGGTGAATAACCAATCAATTTCCCAAAAGTGGTTTTTGAATGAGTTGACCTACAAACTAGTAATATCTTCAGGGATGGTTGTGGGATTCTCCAAGAATTCAAGCAAGAGGTCCATTCCATTGTCATTCTTTTTCAAGAAGTCCCTACAATCTTCACCTTTGAAAGTGAGTGTTGGATCTGGGAGCTTCAACATTTTACGAAATACTTGAAGTGAAAGACAGATGAGAGAATAGTATTGAAGTTGAATAATCTGCTGACTTTATATATTTCTTAGCGCACTAGGTGACCAATTCCTAACAGTAAAAAACTTTAGAAACACAGCCTACACGAGCAATTCTAGATGTCCAGATTACTTCCTTCTGCACATACGTGGATGAATAATAAGAATACACTCTAGACCACTGAAAGTTCTGGTCCTTACGTCCAAAAATGTTCAAAGTATCTCCATAGAACAACTTTCAAGTTGGTGCTGCCATAAGTTGACAAGAGCGTTCTTTTAATCCAGATAATATTTGAAATGATCACTTGGGAGAGATAATATAATCTTCCACAAATCGTGATTTAATGTGGTTTAATGAGATATCTCCTCGATCCCTTCACTTATTAATGACGATATTTATGGAACCTGCTTGTTGAGTTATTAGCATTAAATCATACTAAATTCTTATTGGGAGAAGTGCAAAAGTGGCAGGGATGAACGCGAGTAATTAGGATTTGGGAATTTTTGTGAACCCGCCAACCCACGGTTGTGAAAGATCGAAAATTGGCTAAGTGTTGTAATGTGGTTGGTCATAATCAATATAGGAGAGATGAGATACTTAGGAGCTCGAGGAGTCTGATGGTCAAAATGTAGATCGTGGATCTTTCAGGTACAAATTATATATCGTGAAACATGTGATATGAAATCTTGAGACCACCAACCCGAGAACCTGCAATTGAAGAAATGGTTAAGTATAGGATGATACAATGGTCGGTTGGATTCATGATGTGAGAATATGAATGAAATTGAGAACCCGTGAGTTCGCTAATCCACGAACCCGCCGTTTTCGAAAAAACTACGAATAACTAGAAAGGGAGAATAGAAAGGAGAAAAGAAAAGGGGAAAATGGGTAAGTATAGAAGAGAGAAAATAAGTGGACAAAATAAGTCGGGAAAATAGAAAAAGGGGGGGGGAGAGAATTTTAGAAGTGGGAATTGATCTCAACAACCCTTTATAATTTAGATATAGATATGAATATGCACATAGGGTACAATGATGGAAGCAGGGTGATACGAGAGTTACTTTGATTTGTTGAGTAGATGTTATGAATTTTAGTTTAACCCAAAAGTCTCCCTGAAAACCATAATAGTGTTGGCCATTTTATTAATGTGAGGTGGATGGAGGTCAAAGAAAATATTATATAGAAAATTTCCTATACTTATGGATTATCATGGTATGCAAAATAGGCATGTGTGTTCCACCATAACTATCAATCCATACCTATAATTAAAAACTTCATGAATGTTCACTCAGATAGAGAAACCCATGCATCTTCTGACTTGTAAAACAAATCTTTAGTGTGTGACCAAAATGGAATTGCCCCCCTACTCAAATTTAGAGAGTAATCCTCAAGGAAGACTAAGAGTCAAATCAACTCAAGGAAATACCAACATTCAAATGAAAACATGGAAGGGATATGTACAAGCAGAAAACAAGATTGAAATTGGAAGTCTATTTATGGAAAATAAAACTAAACTAAGAGGAATCTAAACTTGAATGTCAGTCATCAAGAAAGAATTAAAATTGGCTAAAAGATAAGAAGAGAACCCAACAACAAGCAACAAATATGGTTCAACAACAATGAAAGTGTTTTTAGTGAAATCTCAGAAGTAAGGAAAGGGAAATAACCAATCAAGATATAGTAACCACTTGACATCAAACCCAACATAAAAAATTCCTAGAGTAGCTATCTAAAATTAAGGATGAAGAAGATTACAAGAATTGATGATCAGTGTAAAATATGTGCAACACAATTGTTCAATCCAACTATCACATACAAGTTCTTTCATTCAGTCCAACAAAACAAGTTTCCAAGAATCAAACAACATGGGTTAGTGTAGATGATCGATCAAATCAAATTTTCAAAAACCAATTTCATGTAATATTCCATAAACCCAAATACTCTCAATATTTGTTAACACAAGCAATTCCTTTCCAATTTTAAAAATGTTAAATTTTCAAATAACATAAATTACATTTCTAACCAAAGCGTCGTTTTCTCTTTGCTATAAAAGATAATCATTAGCCACATATACCCAAATAATTCAATCTAATAAAGTAAAGAGGATAATCACAATTATATGGGTCATCAAAATAGTCATGAAAAGAACTTCAAATATCAACTAGATCAGAAAACAAATGTGTGAGTAAATAAATGAGACTATATTTCTAATTATCTATTGAGTTGGTGGCAATTTGGGTTGATAAAAAGTGTCACAAAGGAATATAATAAGTCAAGTTCATATTAACACTTCCCTAAGTTGCCTTATTTCAAGAGAAAATATTCAGAGCTACTGGTTGCACAAACCATTTTCTTGACCTGCATACAAAAGAGAACGTTGTGATCAACTCTCAGGCAGTTTGGGAAGAAATCATCCTCTTAAATAACTGGACTTATTAAAATGAAATTAATTTAAATTGAAAAATAAGGACCATAATTAAAACTAATTCTAGGAAAATCATGCTAAGCTAAAATAAAATTAAACTAAGTTGGTTGTCATAAAAATCTATGTGAAGGCTAGTGAAATTATCAAGTATTCATTAGTTGTCCATTCGATCAAATATCACATCATTCTTTGTGAGATATGAGCACTATGTGATTTCCCTCAAAATACCTTTTACCAAAAGGCCTTAGTGTCATGATTGTTGTGAGATTTGGATCTCTGGACACAATGTCTTGTTACTGAAATCAGATTCAATCAAATTAAACAAAAGGGACCATAAGACTTCAATTGCAGTTATCTTCTAAAGATACTAAGAAATATTGGCTCCCAGGTATTTTTCTGAAGAAGATATCAACAAACGATTTAAATGACTACGTTGTCGAGAATTGTCAAAAATGCCTCTAGACAGTGTGAATGAATGTCTCTTGCTATTGTGTATGAAAGGAAGCTTGAATGAAGAAATATGCAAGATAAAAGATGAAATTCTTTCTTAAAACTAACTATATAGAGCATAATATATGCACAACCAATGCCGATAAATTAAAACTAAATATGTTGAAAGAAAATAAATCAAATGACAAGAAATAAGTTAAGCTCACTATGCTAAAAATGTATAAACATAAAAAACATATTGGCTGAATGTGATCAAAGAAAAGAGTGGATGTGAAAGAAAATATTTGGATAACTCCAAATCCAAGACAAAATAATCATCTAAGGAGATTATAAGGATTTTGTGTGGCTTGAATTTTAGATGGGAAAACATTTAATACTCAAAATTTAAAATTAATGTGTATGGGACAAAAAGATCAACACTCATAATAAATTCCAGCAAGCAAAAGATTCTGATTAAAATCATATTCATATGATAATTGAATATCTTTGAGTGCTCATTTTCATCCCAAGAGGAACTAAATAATATCTTCATTTTAAAATATTGCACTTGTAAGATGAAAACATGCTTATAAAACATTTGACATGATTATCATGCATGCAATCAACGATCTAAAAATTACTCAACACATGGAAAACATTTGAGAATAAGATAAAGTAAAATTTTCCCCATATAAAAATTGAATTGAAAAATAGATTCAAGGGAAAATTAGTGGTCAATCCTTCTATTTCTCTCCACTTCTGATAATAATTCATTTATTGATTA
Source organism: Picea sitchensis (assembly GCA_010110895.2). Lineage (NCBI taxonomy): Eukaryota > Viridiplantae > Streptophyta > Pinopsida > Pinales > Pinaceae > Picea > Picea sitchensis. The sequence continues at coordinate 68,645 of SNQJ01S0035912.1, read as the reverse complement.
GCCAACAATAATGAAAATATAATGAAAACATCAAACTAATTAAAAACTAGAAAGAAAAAATGAGCTATGCAAAGGAAATACACTACTCTATTCTACCCTACTCCTAATATACACTACAAATGGAAGAAAACATGAACTATGTAAAGTCATAATGCCAATGCATCCATCCTCGCAATCCCAATCTTGCATACATATGTTCAAGAAAAAATATTAGAAACAAAACCTGGAATAAAAATAGAGTAAAGATAGGAAAAATTAAAGGATGATAAACTCTATCCACTATATTAGAAATATGACAGTGATAATTCATGGGAACATTAGAAGAATAAAATTCCTACAACCATTCTTCAATACTATCATAAAATATACCATTACTACATAGAATTGGTAGAGGGAGTTCAATGGAAAGTGGCATACCAGATGAGAACCGTGCATAGAATTCACGTGAATGTGCTTGGTGAGAGAATCTTCATGTTTATAAAGTTGTTTATTCTAGAAGACAAACCAAAATAATGAGAGCTTGACATAACCATCAGTGTAGACTGAAGTGCCTCATTATCATGGCAAGCCTCCCTGGACTCACACTTCAAGTAACCATCTACTTGAGATAGACTAGTGAGATAAAATGATATGCATGGGCTAGGACCAACCATGGTATGAGAGATATGTTTAGAAAAATGGTGAGATCCAATAGTATCAACAATATTAACTATAGGGATATTTGAACAAGATTATTCACTATTTATCAAAAATGAAGAAGAAAAAGAAGAATACATCTTTTGAGAAACATTTTCTACAAAATACTCTTCATCCCATGGAAAACGATGATAAGGCCTAGTTGTAATAAATTCCTGGGAAGATGCCTTATCCCATCTATCTTCCATACACCTATCACCACCCTCAAGTACTTCAAAAAGGGTTGAACCCATTGAATTTATTTGAATAGAACAATGGGTGGGTTCCTGCAAAGTTAAACCATTAAAAATATTAGGATATAAATAGAAATAAGTGGAAGAATTTAGAGAATGAAAAGATTCTCTAGAACAAGAGGGATTTTTAGAAAGTGACTACCTGAATGGTGGTTTCTCCTCTTTAACAACATCAATGATTGATGGTGAATCGACAAGCTCCATAATAGGTGTGGTTTCAAAATCAACATGTTCTTCCTCAAGATGGTTTTCCTCTTGCAAACAAAAAGTGGATTGTCGTGATACGAGAGATATGTCTTGTATGTTTAATTATTTTCCTTGAGTGAAATGATCATCGTGGTTTCTTTGATCCTGCACAATATGAGGATCATAACTTCCAACGCATATCTATGGTTAGAAGAGAGAAGTAAGTCATAAAAATCATTAGAACAATAAGTTTCAATAAATGATATACCATTAGTAGGAAAACATTATTGATCTATTTCAGTAATATCAAGATAATTTCTAATAGTAGGACAATCCAAATCAACATAAATTAATTTCAAATTATCCATGTGAGGAAGAATTCATTTCATAAGTTTCCAAATTTTCTCCATTGACAAAAATGATCAACATTTAAAGTTTGCTTCATAGCTCCCTCCATTTCTTGTGATAAAAAATATGAGATAGGACAATGAGAACCTGACATAACCATCAGTGTGACCTAAAGTGTCTGATTATTAGCATGAAGACCCTCCTCTTGGTCAACTACAAAAATATTTGAACTTGAATTTACACAAGAGGATTCTTTTTTGTCACAAGGAAAGAAAGGGGGAATGTACTGATGAGAGGATACATATATTTATTCCAGAAAATAATTCTCTATCTGATCTATATCCTCTACAATAAAGAAAGATCCAAACATATGAATTCCATCTAAACCATTATCATTTACAATATTTTAATTTAAATCCAAATAAACATGTCGGGAAAGATTAAAATGTGATTTAGATTTTTCATCCACTGACTCATATGTTTCAATAGTAAGAGAAACTAGGAAGGAAATCAAATCATGGTTAGAGGGACTATTATCCAAAGGAAACCTATAGCAAATATAATCAAATTTGATCACAAAATATTCAAGAGATTCATCTCCGTTCTTATTTAGCTCTAAAATTTCTGCACATAAATTATCATAATAATAATTCTCAAAAGCATGCAAAAATTCACGCATAAATTGTTCCCATGTGTGAATAGAGGCGGTCATAAATGTCTCACACCATCTCTTAATTTGGCCTGCAAAAGTGAGAGTGTACAAATGACATATCCATCAATAATATTTTGAGAACCACAAAATTTCCATAAATGTAAAGCATGTTCAGATGTAGAGATTTCACTCTCACCATCAAATCTATATTGTGACAAGAAATGTAAAATATTTCTAGGAGGTTTGGGAGGTTCAATACCCAAAAAAAACCTCCATAAAGGGATAAGGGATGGAACCATTAGTAAATCAAAACAAAAATTAATAAGAATGACTCCACAGGATCAACTTGTCATATGACCCTCCTTCTAGTGCCATTTTTGTTGACAAGTCTGAATGGCCTGTCAAGTAGATGAGGGAGAACACCTGATGGCAAGCCCAAATTAGAAATACTCTCATTTGGTGTAGCATTTCTCATGAGTATATGGGCCTCGATTCCACTCATAATTGAAATAATAAAAATGGAAAAGACATCATAATTCCCCCCAAATAGTTCTAACTAATCCTAAGGGTAATCTAACTAAAAGTTAACTAATCTAATCTAACTAATCCTAATCTATCCCGAGAGAAAAACTAGAAGATGAGCACAACTTAAAACGATACTTTGACAACATAAATAGTTCATGGAAGACACCAACATGTCATAAAAATAATACTACAAATATTCTCCCAAATAGTTTAAGAAGAGAGTTGTAACGTCATCCCTGCACTCTTAACAAATCACAATAACATAAGAATTCTAGATACTAAGAACATAAATAGTTCACATGATCAATACCCAGAAAACTTAAACCATAAATACAAGTATAGAATAGTCACACAAGCATTTGCTAATAGTCATGATTTCAAAATGTCTTCTTCTCTTTATTACTCAGAAGTAGAAGTATCATCTTTTGTTACAAAGGGTAAAATTCCACTCTCTATGTTATGAGTTATCTTTTATAAGACAAGAAAGAGACTCTTCAGTTATCATGAATTTTCGTTTCATTTTTACTTCCATTTCTTTTTTCTCATTTCAAAATTGGACATATGAGTGTTACAAAGAGAAACTTAACAGACTCATGAGTCATCATTTTTTTGCCTCGGGCAGTTTGAAAATGATTTTCGTTTAAAAACAATCATTGACTATGTCCATTGGCATTATCTTTTATTACTCGGAAGTTTCTCGACATTTATTATTTTTTCCTACGAAATAAATCATTCCAACTTCTTATACTCTATTTCAAATTTCTATTGAGCCATTGGTAGTCTAATTTCGTTTCCCGTAGCTTGAGATATGACTTCTTGAAGTTTGCATATCCGGTTCTTCATCCGAATTTGGGTTCCACTTGTGTTCTGAATTTTCAAAACCTTTTTTCTCTTAATATTCCAACACTTGTTATCCCATCCTTTTCTTCTGTCCTCCATCTTTCCATATAGCCCTCCCTGGGCTTTATTTTGTCACTCTTATCTTGAGATATGGTTGTTTGAAGTTGGTGTGGCCAATTTCACTCCCAAATTGGTGGTCTACTATTTTTTGTGTTTCATGATGGCTTATGTCAAATTTTAGGTCTGGATACCTATATCACTGCATTCCTCTTCCTTATACCTTTCAAACAAGGTATCAAGGGCCTCATTTTGAAATATGTAGCAAAGGTTATGACCTTTTAAGAATCATCACTCAATAACCATTGATCATGCCCGTGGGTTAATCTAGACCATTGATTCTTGAGCTTGCAAAAAGAAAAGTTCCACCTGCATAAGAGATTCACACTGGGTAATGAAATATATTATCCCCTATGGATAGTTTGATTTGGTATCCAAGCAACATGGCACCCACGACTTGAAACATAATCTTCTCTAATTTTCCTCTTTTATTTTTTTTCGCTTTTTAGACATAAGGAGAATAATTAAAAATAAAATAAAAAATGAAATTAAAATAAAAACTAACAAAATTGTTTACATCATTTTACATTTATTTACAATTATTAACAAAATTAGCAAAAAATAATTACCCTAATCCCATGTAAATTTTTTAAAGAAAATTAAACTAATTACCCCCCATTAACAAAAATTAAAAACTACAAGGCTAAAATAAAAATAAAAAAATCAATAAAATAATAACAATTATCCTACCCCATTAGGTTTGAACCCATGACATCTAAGATAGAATCATATGTCTTTAACCATTAGGCAAATTCATGTTTTTTGTTCATCTTATTTGCGAGAAATTCTAAATTCATGAAAAATTAAAAATCAAAATAAAATAATAATAAACAATAAATATTAAATAAAAAGATAATCAAAATAAATAAAAATAATAAAAAATATTAAATAAATGTAATAAACAAACAATAAATAAAAAATAAATTATGAAACAAAACAAAACAAAATAAAATAAAAAACAAAAATAAATTTAAAAACAAAGCATATAATACACCCCCTAATGCACATGGGAATGCATGCATGGAAGGTTTTTTTAGGAAGTTAGTGGTATGAGTGACAAGGCAGAGGGAGCTTGGTGAACTCCGATGAGTCCACTCTGAGACTAGCTCAGGGTGTGATGGTCGGAGGTGAAGGGTGAAGCATTGTGATTACAATTTGACCATCATAGTATAATGGGGGTATATATATATATATAGGAATCGACAACTACATCAGTCTCGTACTTGCGTGACACAGGATTGATTTCGACCGCTACCACTATAACTTTTAGGTCTCATACACATGCCCCTTTCGCATGCATGGGCAAACCGGGGGGATTTGGACTCGAAACCTCATAGAACTTCATATCATGACACTTGCCAATTTTGCTGCCCCCGGGGGGATATATATATATATATAATAATAATAATAATAATAATAATAATAATAATAATAATAATAATAATAATAATAATAATAATAATAATAATAATAATTTTTTTTTTTGTTTTTGTTTTTGTAATTTTATTATGTTTTATTATTATTTAATCATTATAATGGGTAAAACATGGGATCAAAGCCCCTTTTGGCACATTTATTATTTATTATTTTATTTATTTGATCATTATTTAAAATTTGCATAAAAATATTATGATTTTCAATGTATTTAGAGAATGAGAATTTGAAAAACAAGTTAAAATTAACATTTCTAGAAATCCTTATAATACAAAAACTTCCTATTTTCTAGGAAATCCCTATATTATAGAGATGCCTAGAAAATAGGAGTAAAAGGGAAAAAATAAAAAAGATAAAAAATATGTACACATTAAGAAATTTGAATAAAAAAATAAGAAAGAAAAAAAAAATGAAGATAAGGAATATTTAAATTAAAAATGAATATATGTAAAAAACACATTACATCCTAGGTCTTAGTTACATGATTTGTTTATTTAGTGTGAATTATTTTGTCCATGGAAAAATAAATAAAAATAATTTACAAAGAATAAAATAATGAAATTAATTAAAATAATATAAAATAAAACACAATAAAACTATTTACAAAATAAAAAAATTAAAATTAAAATAAAAAATAAAGAAAATAAAGTAAATATACAAAATCAAAATAAAATATTTATAGAAATATTTACAAAATAAAGAAAAATAAAGAGAATAAAATGATATAATATAATTACAAAATGAGAAAATTCAGAGGTATCTAGATAACTCGAGGTTCCATGCCCCCTAGATTCCATTATTCAGAGTTACTAGGATGCCACCATGGTAGTTAGCGTGTCCTAAGGGGTGACATGTGAAAACTTATGATTGCATGGGATTAGAGAGGACCATTGATTGGTTATGAATGAGAGTGATCTTAGCCATAGATTGCCTTAGGTTTCACTCAAGCGAGGCCAAGAGGGAGAGTGAAGTCATGATGACATGAGGTTGGCCAACATGGTAGTTGACGTGTTCATAAGATGTTATGTGGTGAAGAATTATTGGTCCATAGGACGATAAATACTCTCTTTGGATGAGGAGGCCTTTGCGTTGTCATCTTGAATCCAGGTCGTCAAACCTAAAGGTTGAGAGATATCAACCATACATCAGAAGAGGGTAGTCAAAGTGAGTTGTGGTTCAGAAGGGGGTGGATTTCGATAACAGGTAATCTGAGGGATAATATAGGTTGTTGGTCGGAGGGAAACTGTGAATAAATGATGACCATTGATCTGTCAGTTGAGGAAGCATGGGGGAGTTAACCATAGATCAAATATGCAACACAAATAAGATCAGGGCTATTGGTATCAGATTCCAGAGAGCCATTGGAAAACTAGTCTATAAAAATAACTATACTGGCCAAGAACTATGGAAAACTCAAAGATGTGAATGTGTGATTTGAATGGACCTTAGTAAAAAGGTCCATGAATGTA
>SNQJ01S0035912.1:25970-55012 GCA_010110895.2 Picea sitchensis | reverse complement strand
CAAAGAGACCATGATGGCTGAAGAAAGGTGGTGGAAGGCACCTGGAATGGTGGCATTAACTTCCACCAAACCAAACCGTATTTGGTCTTCACTGGCCCAGAGAACCAAGAGTGGCTCACTAGCCCCGAAATGAATTACTCACCAGGATGGTAGGTGAAGAGGCTCCTCATGAGTTAATGAGGGATGGGGGTGAACCACCCATCTGTGGAGGCCTCAGACCTAACCACCGCGGGGGAATTCGTTCCACACACAACCTCGTCGGGAAAGAAAAGGCAGGTAAAAGGTGTGGGAGGGGACACGAGGGAGGGATTGTAGGGAAAATATTAGAAGAAATCTGGAACAAAATACAGAGTGAGTGATAGTAGAGAAGAAGGAGAGTTACCTTTGTTCTCGATCGCTAAAGAACAAAGATAGAGAGTCTCAAGCATCGTGGTCTAGCTCGGGGGTGGCTAGTGGTAAATCCATTTGAAGTTGCTGAGACTACAGTTGGGTGGAAACGAGCACTCCTTTCAGTAGTTGCATCACCTGGTATTTTTCTGATAAGTGTTTTATATATTGTATCCTGAAATTTATATGCTGACATGTATGCTCATAGTCTATGCAATTATGAATGGTTTCAGTATAAGACTATCTGCATGGTGTTTTGATCTGAAATGATGGTTGTATGATTTTGTTGGTAAGACAACGTATGGATTATGTTTATATCTATATGTATATATATACTGAACTAATATAGATTTTAAAGTCTGTTCTCGAGAAATTTGTTTCACTTATTTTATCTCAAGTAATGCCTTGGATAGATCTTCCCACAGGGACACCCTTTTTAAAGTTTACCCAAGAATATACCAAAGGATTTGATGACATAAGTCTAAAAACCCTACACAAGAGAGAATGATATTCCTAGACTTTGATATTTCAGAGTTTCGACACCCGGGGTATCTAAGTGCGAGTCCTCTTGTACTCGCGAGTCCTGAAACCCCGACCCACAAAATCCTGAAATGATAGCATGGGGATGAATTAAGGACCTTTCAGTGGTTCGGTTCCCAGGATACCCTTCCTCTTGCTAAATGCACGAATGAGATTCTTTCGGAGGATCTAAGGCCTATTACGACCGTTAAATTGAATGAAGGAGCACAGGCGTTAATGCCTCGACCCCTTTTACCTTCGTAAGTAGCAAAGAAATCGGGACCGTCAATTTCAAGACCCATGGGGATACCTGGACCGTCCAGATGTAGAATACACATGGCGGCTAGTAATATTTTTGGCTTTTCGACACCTCGGAGATCAGAGGGTAAGAACCCTTGTCCTCACGACTCTCGAAATCTCGATACGCGAAATCCTAAAATAACAACGTATGGCTAAATGCCGATATTTCGGTATTTCTGCACTCGAAATATCCTAAGGGTGAGCTCCCTTGTATCTGCAAGTCCTGAAACCCCAATTCATGAAAACCCGAAATGACATCATTTGGAGGGGTTATGACATTTCGGTGTTTGGCACCCGGGGTACCTAAGTGTGAGTTTCCTTGTACTCGCCAGTCCCGAAACCCCGATTCACGAAAACCTGAAATGACAATGCGTGGAGGGGTTAGGACCTTTTAGTGTTTTGGCACCCGGGGTACCTAATTGCGAGCTTCCTTGTACTCGTCAGTCCTGAAATCCCAATGGGTGTAATCTCGAAAGGACGATACATGGACATGTTACGATATTTCGATATTTTAAAAATCATAATACTCAAGGGTGTATTCCCTTGTACTCGCCAGTCCCGAAATCCCAACTTGCGAAATCCTGAAATAGTATAGTGTATTTCAGAGTTCGGTGTTTTGTAGTTTCGACTCCTGGGAAACCCAGGTGCGAGACCTCATGATTCTCGTATATCATGAAATACTGAAGTATGAAACCTCGAAATGAGTATAGCATGACTAGAATTTAATGTTCCGGTGCTTCAGCACCCGGGATATCTGGCGGCAAGTATTTTGTCCTCACGACTCCCGAAATCCCGACTTGCGACATCCCAAAATGATAGAGCGTGGACAGGTTATGATGTTTCGGAGTTTCGGCTTCCGGGAGACTCAGATGCAAAATCCTCCTGTCCTCACATATCGCAAAATCCCGATAGGCAAAGTCCCGAAATGGACTAGCACACATGGTTTTTGTATTTCGGCATTTCGGTACTTGGGATCTCCAAAGGTCAGTTTTCCTCGTGTTCGCTAGACATGAAATTCCAATGGATGAAACCCCGAAATGAACAAGGGAATACATGCATCACGATTTTTCCGAATCGCGAAAGCTGGGATCACCTCTCCAACAAGACCTGTGGTCATAGTTGTCGATCATATGAGTATGGATAAGGGGTGGCAGGGTCTGTATCAGGTCTCGTAGGGATTCGGGGAATTCTGTCCCTCAGAGAAAAGATGGAAAAGGCCAAAAAATTTCAAATTCCGTAGTGGGTGTGTTACATCATAGTATAGGAGAAAAGTGCTTTAAATCCAAGAGTGATGGAGTCTCGTAAAAAAAGGTATATGGCATCATCGTCGGTGAATTGGTTGGGAAAGAGGGAAGTGGACTGTGGGGAAATATGATGATGATGGGGAGGGTGGTGGGTACCACATCAATGAATTTAGTGCCACATTGTATGGAAAATGAGAGAGGGAGCTACGTGGATTCCATGTGTAAGGGAGGTGTACGAGGTGAGTTTTGGCTTAGGAGGCTTTGGGAATCCACAACTTTTGATCCGGAACTCGGATTTAAGTATGGTTATAGCCGTTGGAAATATATTGACTAGTATAATCCAACTATGAGGTTTAGTTATAGAAAGTAATAGAATAAAGTAAAGGGAAATCTCAATAAACAAAGTGAAGGATAAAAGGGGAAGAAGATAAAATGATTCCCCCTTATGTATCTCAAGGTTGGAGAAATTGTGAAGAAAGGATATCATGCTAACCTATTCCTTCAACCAAAGAAAGAGATGAAATTAGTTATGTGATTAAAAGGAAATTCACCAATACATGAGAAACATAATATTTCTTTGCCTTTAAGAAAATTTATGATGAAGTACTAAATTTGAATAAATTGAGGAGGAGAGGTTTTTTGAAGGCAATCATCCATGATATGGATTAAATAACTACCATGACAACTTCATGCTTCTATTCTCTAGCACTTATAAAGGATTAGTGACCTCATGATTCAAGTTAAGAGTTCTCCAATATATGAGAGTATAAATATGAATATGTTAGGCACCACATGCTAGCATGAGTATGTAGACTTTGAATAAGTAACTCGGAAAAAAACATTGATAACCAACATCAAGTGCATTCAAGACATGAACTAGATCATAAAAACATACAGTCACATAAGATTCATGAATACATCTGAAATAATAATATCAAAGAGGCAATCAACCACTATAAAATAAAATTATCAATCGAGATCAAACCCCCAAAATCCCTTGAGGTAGGAAAATAAATAGCATTAGGCTCAAGCGGTAAGGAATTAGGCAATAGGATTGAAATTTTAGTAGGGGGGGCCGTTCATTTCACTTGTAAAATAAAAATTAAAGGTGGGTTGTTTCAGCCACAACACTTGGTTTTACCCCTTTAAGACCAACTCAAAGATATTCCACATCACCTCCCTGTGAAGTTATGATCCTTCTGTCGAGTACAACATCTTCCTATAGCTCGTGAAAATATTATGGAGAAAAATCATCAATTGTTGAAACCTTAATACTTTCATCTTCATCCATAATCATAAGAGGCCCATAAAGATTCAAATTATAAACATTTACCATTTAATACATTTGCATGTAGGATGGTATATCTAAACAAAAGGAATTAGTACCAATGTTCTCTAAGATATTGAATGGACCATATTGGATTGGCCTTAACTTTTTACCTTCACCTTTCATTCTATATTTGTTGATATGTAGCCATACTTGATCACTGACTTCAAACTGATGATCAAACCAATGTTTGTCATACCTTGGCTTATACTTGGATTCACTCTTCTCCAATTACTCTTGTACTTCTTGATGTACCTGTTGAATATTTTGAATGAACCTTTTAGCTTTATCTGTATCATCCTATCCATATTCTTTACATGCTTCTCCAAAAACAAATTCCATGGGTGATTTAGGAAAGTACCCGAAACATACTTCAAAAGGAGTTTTCTGAGTAGATGAATGCATGGCATGATTATAGGCATGTTGGATAAAAATAATTGTTCATCCCATAATTTAGGATGTGTTCTGTAGTATCCTCGAAGTATATGTACCACTGTTCTTTTTTCTACCTCTATATGTCCATATGTCTACGGATGAAAATCCGTTCTCTTATTCAACCTAGTGTCCATTAGCTCCCATAAATGAGACCGAAACCTTCCCAAAAAAATAGAGTATCCATATGATATAATAGATGTAGGAAGTCCAAAATGAACCCATACATTAACAAAGAACATATGTGTTGTTTGTTCAGCTATGACTTGTTTCTTCCATGGCATTAGAATACACATATTGTTGAATCTGTCCACCATGAATTATAGATAATCATGACCTATACTGGACATCAACAAAACCCATACAAATTCCACAGAGATACTTTCACATGGTTGTGAAGGTACCAAAAGTGGTGTATACAACCCCATCTTTCTATTGATAGGTTTACTTGTGGCACACATGAAACACCCTTTGATATACTTGCAAACTATCTCATTCATCCGAGGCTAATAAAAATACTTTTGTAACTATGCTACTATCTTACCAACCCCAAAATGACCAGAGATGAGAGATGTGTGATCTTCTCTGATTAAATTTACTCTTTCATCTCTTGGTATACATAATTTTCCAAGATGATATAATAAATTTTCATGCATATAATAATATGAATGTTGATTTTCGTGAGTTAATGCATGATATACTTATTTAAAATCATCATCCCTAGCATATTGTGTTGCATAGGTTTCATGTGATAACGGATTATACATGAGTATTATAGATGCATTAATTATTGGTCCCGATAATATGTCTACAACCTTGTTACGAATACCCTTCATATACTTGATTACCAGATGAAATTGTTGTAGAAAGCCAATCCACCTGAAGTGTCGTGACTATTGTTGCTTGGTTTGTGACTAAAAATATTGTAATGCCTGATGATCTATATGAATTATTGTATCCTTTCCAATTAATTAATTCTTCCATTTATTTACACTTTGTACCAACGTATACAATTCCTTATCATATGTTGGATAGTTAATCACAACTTGAGTGAAAGTATCAGAATGATAACATATAGGTTTTCCTCGTTGCATAAATACTACGTTCATGGAATATCCACTTGCATTGATTTGAATCTCAAATGGTTATTGTAGATCTGGAAATGCCAGAATTGGTGCGGTGCTTATATTTTCCTTCAATGTCTTGAAGGATTTCTGTTGCTTACCTCCCAATTGAAAGACTCATTTATCACTTGTTAATGCATGTAGAGGTGCTTCTATGTATGAGCAATTGTAACATCCTGGTTCTAACCCTTATAAAATATAATGTATTATGTAAATATGACTTAGGCTAGTGAGCCGGTAAAGTTGAAAAGGGGCCAAAGTGCCTAGTAAATGTAACACTTCCTATACATTAATAAAATACACCGTTGGTTGCAACACCGACAAGGAAAAAATAGATAGGGGGCTATGATTCCACGAGATAGGGGGCTTGAGGGGATAAGTCTTGTTATTAATATTATTTTATTTACCCATAATTGATTTTATGGAGAAGAGGGGGTTACATGAGCTTCTTGGGAGGGAGGCCATGTGGCTCTTGTCTTCATGTAATTATTTAAACATCCCTTGGGGGTTGTTTTGGGGTCATTCTTCCCTTGGTTCATCTTATTCTCACTGGTTCACTTGTTCTTATTCCTCTTCACTCACTACTACTAGTTTGTGTGCTCTTGGGCTGAGCATGGAAACAAATGGAAGGAAGAGGAGAGCCATCGTTGAATGGTTGTAATGATTTACTGATCATTCCAGGAGGTAATTGATGCTTGCATGCATGAACTTGATGGAAGTTCAGATGGAACTGTCCATAGCTGAGAGCCCTTGGAATTTCCAGTAGGGATATTTCCTGACCAGTAGCACTAGAGCCCTGGAGAGAAATGGAACAGCCTCAGGGACTGCATGGAAAAGAAAAGTGTTCATTTCTTGGGGTTGTACAGGCTGAGGGGGAAAGAGAGCTAGAAATTAGGATTGTTGTGAGGTTGGGAAACCTGAGAGCTACTTAGCCAACTACTGTGTATTTAGACTTGGCCTAGGACCCATCCTTGTGGATTCATAGCCCTGGCTTAGGGGTGACCTGCTGTTGAGAGTAAATGAACATCAACATCTATGGTTGGGAGGAATGTCCTTGGTATACATCCAGTTGGTGAACGTTTACTTGCAAAGATAAGTGCTCTCTATGTTTTTTGTTTAATGTATTTTTCTATGTATTTAATTATCTCTGAGATATGTATTCTAATGTGACTGTCTATTGATTATTTGTTGTGCATGGAACGATGTTTATCTCTTTTATGCGGTGACATGGATATTGTCTTATACATGTGGTGTGCATGCTTATGACATTGTTGAGAAGTCCTTTATTTTTGAATTAGAGATCAGAGAATTAAGTCTTGGGCCTACAACGTGCCTAGCCTACGGGTGGTTGGGTGTGTTGCAGCCTGTTTAAGTGGCGTAGCTCGGCCTCTGGGTATGTTACAGATTGGTATTAGAGTTTCTAGTTGAAACATCGGGCCGGTATGGGCTGGGTCTACTGGTAAGAGTCTCATGGTTGAGATCAAATTATGACCATGAAGTTGAAAAATGTAGGAGGAATGGCATTGCAGAATCTATGCAGGAGTTAGAACGTCATATATCCTTTGTAAGGGTTTGAAGGATCGTGACCATCCTCTTTGAATTCGGGAGCAATTTCCACTATGGGATCAAGAGAGATTTGGGATCGTTGGATCAGAGGGAAAGTGAACAAGGGTCATTCAATGAAAGTGAAGAAAAGGTTAAGTCACAACCATCACATATCTTGGAGAGAGATTGACAACCAGGAGGCATTGCGGGGAACCAAGTTACATGGGAGTTAATTACCCAAGATGGTCCCATAATCCAAACCATGGTTTCAATGATTGGTTACATGTCAGTGTCAGAAGAATTGCGGGGAAAAATGTGGGTTACTCCAAACTGCCGATGCGTGCCCCCGCAACTTGAAAGGCATTAAGTGATGTGACATGTTAGTGCTTGAACACCGAAACTCCTAAGAGACGAAGTAGATCCAGACCATTGATAGAAGTAGACATGCGACAGGAGACCCTGCACTCTAATAGATAACCACTTCGGAAGAAAGAAGGATATGAAAAACCATAAATATTGAAGGCCCGAAGCCCGGAGTTCATATGGACCGTACATCAAAAAGGACACGCAACGCCAGATCTCTCACTTCAGAGACTTAGTACTCCAGAAGGTTTTGTAGAGTGAAGAACTAGGGCAAGAATTACCTGAAGTCCCAAAATAATCGAGGACCGTTGATATTTGCAGTGGTATCTCCCGAAGTCCCGAATTAATCGAGGACCGTTGATATCAAACCAATAAGGACCTTTGATATTTGCAGCAGTATCTCCTGAAGTCCCGAAGTCTGGGGTTAATACATGTAAATTCTAACCTTGTACAATATCTACTGCAAACTGATATTCAGAAAAGAACAGAAAAGATACAATGGCAAATACAAACATTACACAGAGATTTTTCACCTGGAAACCCAAACCGGGAAAACCAGCATATATTATACATATTGATACACTTGGTACATTGTTTACAATGCAACGCCACATATAGGTGGCTGACATCCAAAACCTAACCTAATGACCTGGATTGGTCCAAAACCCTGAATTTATGTAGAATAGAAAACCATCAGCCAAAACCATGTGCCGAAAACCACCTAATATCATGGATTTTGGAAATATATCGTCCGGAAATAAAAACCACCTAATATCATGTGGTCCCGGAAATATGTCGTCCCGGAAATATGTCGGCCCGGCGAAAATATGTCGGCTCGAAACTGGCGAAAATATGTCGGCCCAAATTTTTTTTTACATGGATTCTCTAGTTTGGCCTTGCTCATATAAGTACTTAGCCTTCTTGATGGTCTCAGTCAAGGTATTGGACTCATCATACTGAATCTTTTCTATATAAAAGGCTGGCAGTCCACCCAAAAACCTCTATATTTTTACCTTTTCATAATTTATAAACCCAAGATACTTTAACAACCCCAAGAACTTCTTCTAATATTCTTCCATAGTCATGATTCCTAGTCCGAGTTCAAAGAACTATTGCATTTTCTTGTCATAGAAATTCTCTAAGAGGTACTCCTTCTGAAAATACTTATTGAACTACTTCCAAGTAATTCTATTCTCATTAACATGCTCAAATTGATTCAATTGGTCCCACCACATTGCAACTTTACCATGTAAATGGTAATTGGAAATTCTAGCTTCTAGATTTGAAGAATAGTTATGCAATTGAAAATATCTCCTAAGTCCAAGAAACCATGCTTCAACATCATCTTTCCTTTCCCTTTTAGCATCAAAGGATGGTGGCCTAAGATTCCTCATCTCTCCTTGAATAATTCCCACTTCATGTCTCCTTCTTTGGTTCCTAACAAGAGACACCTCTGGACTTCTTAAGGAATATTCATATGCATAAGACTTTCTTGACGAGTAAGGAGGTGAGTGGTGTCTATGAGCTTTGATAACACTTCTGGAATAACTATGTCTTCCCTGATCATCTCTTATTTCATGATGCCTGCCTCCTTCCTCTTGTATTGATCCATTATTGGCTTGACCTTGAAAATAATTTAAGTTCTGCAACACTCGATCATTTATCTGACTTTTCTCTCTTATCAGTCTCTCATTGTCTACCCTGTAGCTCCGCACTTCTATTTCAGGCTTCTTACAGTTTATATCAAAGTTTCTTGCTCCCCTCAGCCCTTGCGTCTGCTAGATTATGTTAATGCATTGTCAATATGAATTCTGAGCTGATATGTTTAAATCCCTTAATTCTGCAAAATGTGCAAGTGACCATTTTGTCTGAGTTAATCATATAATGGACAAAATTTGACAACAATGTTACACGTCCTTTTAATTCATGAAGAATAGATACATTAAAATAACACTTCTCTGTTCTCCTTGGGTCAATACAGAAATCAATTCTACACAAATGATTCCTTCAAACCACTTTCCCAAGTGACCATGACTTGAAACCGCGAGCTTATCCCTTCTTAGCACTTTTCTTCCTTTGAAACAACAAATCAACCACTAGCTCCCTTTTTACTCCGACCGAAGTCTCATAGGACCAAGGCCATTACCAAGCGCTAAGTAGGAGGCGCTTATCCAGGTTGAGATCGGCGGTCATAATCCATTGCGGACATTGTATATGCACACAGGTTAACGCCGACACCTTTGGCAAACCCACAATTTTTATGAAATACACCATTATACATTTGAAATCTGATTATTGTTTGGAACTTTAATATTATGTTGGATTATTAAACCAAATATCCATCGTAGATCTGTATATCTAATGACCAATAGGAGCTCCAAGAATCTGACTTCGGGAGTTCTACATTGTTCACATTCTCAATCCTTCTAGAGTGCCCAGTCTCTGGACTACAGGATCTGCTGCCATGTATCTTCTGTAATCAATGGCTGATATTTTCTCTACAGCTCCAGGCTTTGGGGATTTCCCAAAGCACCTCTCCACATATCTCCCAGAGTGTCTAATTACCGGAGGTCCTCTCCATCCTTCATGTATCATTTCCTGATCAATGGTTGAGGTTAATTCTGGCCTTCGAGAGTTATCAACCCCAACTGCTTATTCCTTGAATCCTCCAGAGCAAAAAGTCTTTGGAATATGAAATCTACTTCCATGTGTCCTCTCCCAATCAACGGTGAGGATTTACACTGCTCTTCGGAGCTTCAGGGGTTTTACCTTCACCACACTTCATTCCTCCTTAATGCTAAATTCCCAAAACCCTTAACTTTTTGGGTCCACGTAGTCCAGCTGTCATCATATAAGATGGTGACATGTGGCACCGACATGTCAGACTAATATGGGCCCAACATAGACATCAAATGCATAATTATGAATGGCACATGGCATGACTAGGGAGGTCCACATCACCCTTGGTGACATCGTCATACCATGTCACATACCGTGATTCAACACTTCGTAGCTCCGAGACTTCGGTGGATTTCACTTCTCAACACCACCACACCCTCATATTACCGAACACCAAAAATAAAAACTCTTGTGAATCTAAAAACACGTGTCCCTGAATGCGAACAGTCCATATTTACTTCGAATTTTAGGACCTTGAGAGATTTTCTTTCTGGAAGCTTAAGGGATCACTTCTCCCGTAGTGTCGAACCTTCGAACTATCGTGACATCTACGTCTCACACTTGCTCACATGTAGATCAGATGAATGGAGTCTAATATTCTTGGCTTTGATTGATCTAACGACTCCGATCTTCTCTTGGCCAAATCCAATGGTGAATCACTTCTCCCTATGATCTATGGCATATATCCACTCCAAAACTTTGGAGCTTCTGGGCTTCAGGCTTATTTTGTGACAAGGAAATTAAAACTATTGAAGTAGCGAAGTCTGAAGGACTTGAGGGTTTAACCTCTGTTCCCTTTTCCCCGATCTGATGGTGTGAAGGATTCATATCTTTCCTAAATATATCCTATGACCATCGTTGTTTCCCAAACCGCTACACCTCCTGAGATTTCAAACACTGTTAAGGTGTGCTCTCAGTGCCTTCTGGCACTTTGCAACTTAATTTCTCGGTGAAACTTTTGCCTCAATCTTGGTTTACATGGCCCATACAAGATTAGTTTTGGAATTGGTCTCTGATACCAAACTATAACACTCCCAGCCACCATAGGTCGGGCATGTTAGCTACAAGTCCCTTCTCTAGACTAATTCGATCCCTTCTCTTGTTTTTCCTAACATGGAATGCATGCAATATTCACATGCATTGATCAATATTTATTCTAAGCATATAAATATTGAAGCATATGACATGCACAATAATAAAAAAAAATATGCATATTCTAATCATATCAAATTCAACGATAACTAAATACACAGAGGAATAATTCATACATAGATAATTAATACCATAACAGAGAACACTTATATTTTATAAAAGAGAACCACCAACTGGCTATAGACCAAGGACGCTCCACCCAACCGTAGACATTATTGTTCCAAGTCTCAACAGTAATGTCACCCCTGAGCCAGGGCTATGAATCCATAAGGATGGTTCCAAAGTGTTACTCAGATTCCCAACCTAGTCAACACTCAAGCTCTCTGTTGGTATTTTCTATGTCTCTACTTTACTACCTAGGATTCTTTATGGGTAATTCTGATCCTACCTTACTATCATTGATTGAACTTGGTTCAGTTTTGATAATCTCCCAACAAAATCCCTCTAAAACTATCGGCCCCTATGGTATACCAAAAGGCAATACAACACACAGAGTGTACTGTGCAGTCTCACCCAAGATAGCTCTATGGGTGGCTGCAATACCCAGGTGTTTGCAACCTGGGAATGAGTGGAGATCTATGGTTGGATATTGTAATCTTTATTTATTCGATCTAATCATCTGATTACAAAAATCATTATATTAATGCATGTGAAATACTATATCTAACTAGTTAATTCACTCATCTAACATTCACCTTTAAACAACAATAAAGATGCATACATTAATTCACATAATATAGGTGTTACCATGGTTCACCCCCTCTTGAGATACGTCCACAAAGATCTGTCTCTCAAGATATTTATTATGGTTCAATAATATGTCACACCATGTGTGTTTACAATCTTATATCTTACTCTCTCCAATAGGCTCCTCGATCCCTATAAGGCTGACTAGATCACACCAGGATCATGAGCCTGGGATCTAACCCTCAGGATAGAATCGATCATAGATTCCCTAGCACACCATCTTATTGAATTGTACAATTATTACAACTCTCTCTTCCTCGGTCAGATGATATCTCTCTCTCCCCCCGCTTCCTCTAAGTAATAACTCTTTATATTCTTGTCTCATCGGCCAATACAATACATTACAAAAACCCTAACCCTATCGTCGTTAGGTATTCCTTGCATGTGCACCTCGCCTGCTTCCCTTACACATGATTATTTTCCTTCCAGCTGTATGTTTCTCCTTTCATGCTTCTCTTCCAAAAAATAACCTTTTCTCCTGACTAGGTCTGCATCCAATAGGCCCCCAACACTGACATGTGTCTTGTCTCGAGCCACCTAAACTTTATGCACTTATTCAAAAACTCTTGTGAGAGTCTGGAACTTCTTTGTGAGTTCCTTTTCTTGTGTCTAAGCCTACACGGTATTTTCTCTAAGTGCATCCAACACTTGCGCTATAATATTCTCGTTGATCATCTCTGCGCACTTTTCCTAAGTTTGTGCCATGTTCTTCTTTTCCTCTTATTCCTATGCAATGACCTCTGCTACTAGCTCTTGGAGAGGTTCCATTTGAGCTTATTGATCCTTATTCTATGTCTGCAAACCTATGAGTTCTGGTTGCAACTTATTCATATCTTTCACTCCTTTGAGGCCCTCATTGATCTGCATCATCTTCTACCTTTGCTTGAGGTCCTAGATAGCTACACTTATATTTTCCTCTTCCTGGTCCCACTGTTGGACCTGTTGATCCTCCTCCGGCTTTTTCCATAGCTGTGCTACTTTATCAAACAAGTTGACAACTACGTTGAATTGTCGTTCCATTTCCTCCATATTCCCTGCTCCTTCCTGCTTCCTTTGTTCCTTTACCTCCAGGGGAGTGGTAGGGATGAGTTATTCCTGGATGTTCTTAATCTCCTTCCTGTATTGATCGATTGTTTGCACAATCTGATCAATTTTCTACGTCATCTTGGGCTCTGTTGTTTGAGCGCTCTTTGGAATTCTATCATAGGCTACAACCAATCCCTGCTCGAGACTATCAGTGTGATATTTTTCATCCTTTTTCTCAAGCTTGACCTGCTCGAGAACCAACTCCAACTCTTATCTATTGTCCTTCGTCTATTGCAGTTCTGTTGCGTCTGTGCGTGCACATGATTGTACTTCCTACGCAATGTTGACTTGTAGTTTATATAATGAATTGGTTGGTATGTGCCCTATTACCAACTATATTTGTGCCATATATTTAAATGGTGTATGGCCTATAATTTCATCCATGTGCAGCATGTTGGGTCTAACATGAAAAGTCGAGCTCGCCTGTACTATCTTCTATATCATATCCTTCTCGCTCGACCCAACCTTGGCTCCTGCCTGTGATGCTGCAGGGAATGATTCTATTCCTTTACCCGCCCTCTAAGTTTCTCTTATCTTCTCTAAGAGCTGTGTCATTTCGACCAACTCTTCCTAGATCCCATCCCTTTGGTAGTGGGCTTCATCAAAATCCTTTGTTGTTCGGTGCTGGACCATTTGTCCACAAGGTCTGCGTCATCCTCCGTGATTGTATATTATGGTGGAATTTTGTGCGCCTTAGATTTCTTGTGCACACCCCTAGTGTGTATTATTGGCCTCTTGGTCTAGCCTTGTTCTTGTTGAGTAGCACTTGATGTGGTCCCCTATGCTATCTCAGTCTCCTTTTCCTATTCTTGCAGTGCCTGGGTGTTGTTATTCTTCCCCGCATGGGTACCTTTCTTTGGTGCACCCCCTTTCTTCTATTGTGCTGACTTCTAACCTGGATTTCACTTCTTGGGAACTGTTTTTTCTCTTGCAGGTGTTTTTTCTTGCCCTACATCAACCTCCTTATTCATGGACATCCCTTGATTCAGGACTGGAACTCTCCAGTCATCTTGCCAATCCCTAATGGCCATTTCTATGTCCTATTCCTTGATGTAGTACCGCATTTATAGACACTCCTTCTCAGGATATTTATGTGCTTGGATCCATACTACATTCCTGGTTGCTTTAAAGTTGGTTATGCCTTGATATTGCGTGACCACTTCTGGTGTAACCTGCCAAGTGTTGGAAATGATTTCCTACAGGTCATTGTAATACCCCGAACATGACTTCCTTTGCACTTTTTGGGGGGGGCTCTGAAGAGCTCCACAATGATAGTTATCATGTTGCATGACAATGAGTGGATTGCCGCCAAACGTATGTATATTTAGGCTCCCTCCATCTGAGCAAGGTGATCGGGATGAGTAGAAAAGAGTAATGGAACTTTGTCCCCAGGTCCTGTGTGTCCTTTTAGTCTTCAAGGAACAGATTCAATAAGTACGGGACCTAGATAAGTATAGTTCCCTATGCACACTGTGTTGTAGCTGTGATGACCCCGACATGAAATTCCTCCTTGCGGAACTTCCTAAGCAACTTGCAAGCGCTGATTTTTGTGGCCAATCTGGTTGCTGCATCACTGATGCACTTAATGATGATTCTATGTGACCCTATTTTTGTTCCATACATATTATTCATTTCCTCGATGAGTTCCTTCTCCTTTGTTTTGTCATCGAGGAATTACGTGGGTGTCTCCCCCCAAGATCATATCCCTGTAATTTATGCAATGAGCTCTATGTCTATCGAGACCGGCTCTTCGACCCATACGTATCCTTCGTGGGTAACTTCCATCAACTAATTGATGCAATTTTTTACGTCACGACCCCTTCCAAAGTGTGGGATATCCAACATGCTTAGAATCCTGGTGTTGGCCAGTCTGGTTGTCCACTGCTTCATTTGGTCAATTGGTTCGTCAAAGGGTCATATCTTGACGATATCTAGGTAAACTTTCTTTAAAAACTCTAGAAACTTGTCCATGTCGTTTAGATCATGATCCAAGTACCATATTTTTTCGACGTATCCTAACAGGTTAGCCATGACACACAACCCTTCCGGAATGTGTGGTAAGACTATGGTTGTTGTAGCCTTCCTACACGGTGATATTTCTTTTTTTTATTTTCCCTTCCATTGTGTTGGTTGGCTCGAGGTTCCATCCTCCATTCTTCTCTCATCCTTATACGCCTCTGCCTGGCCAGTGACATATTCTACTATGCCCTCATGTGTCTTCTTCGATGTTGTTCTGTGTCACCTTTCTGTCACGAACACTTCTATCTGGTTTGGGATCATCCCATTAACCCTTGGGGCCTCTTCATGGTTTTCAGGGCGCAAAGTATTTCCTACATCCCTGGCCTGCTGGCCCTATCCAACTTCCAGCATATCAACATCCATGCCCACTACTATTGTTTGTTTGGTTTCCTCCACGACTAGTGTGGGGCTCCTTGGTTCCATATTGGGTGACGGGATTTCATCCAGGTTGAAAAATTCAGTAGGTCGGGTGGTTTCTTGTTCGAACCCATGTGGCTGTTGAAGTGCTCTAAGGTTGCTTCGAGGTCGTCTGCACACCTGGCTCGACGCTCCTAGCTTAGGTGGTGCCATGGTGGTAAAAATGGTCTTTGTCAATCTTCTTTCTCTCTGTAACTCCTGCAAACTCACTTTTTTCTCCATATACTCTATCACTCTATTCTTTTCAAAATTTCACAATAACCCTTTTGATCCCCGCATGCTTTCCTTATATAGGAATCATGTGAAACTTCTCGGAGACGCTACCCAAGTTTTGTTTTGAATGAACTAGAGATTCTCATGTACCTTCCATTGAATTCCATTGACGTCGCTAGTTGGTGTGATTAATGTGAGGTCCCGTCAATCTTTCCCGACATTCAATTTTGATGGACATCGTCAGTTGGCACCGATTTTCTGTACCCGCAATTTCTGCCTTTTTCTGACCATTGGTCCTTTCTCCATCATGCTAATGTTTCTGAGTGCGCGTGAACATTCTATTTTAGGCATGCTACATCTTCTTTCACTCATTGCTTCCTTTTGATGTCTATCATGGTAACCCGCATGTTGTTGTGCGCAGTCCTTTATTTTTGTTTTTTTTAAGTGCTAGGAGGTCGATTGTCCCTATACATCTTCAGTCGAATCCCATTGATAATTCCTCTAAGTTATGTTCCTCCCAAGTCCTTCAACTGTACAACTCCCCCATCTGTGACAATATTTACTTCATATGGTCCCAAAAAATACATTCTGAGTTTTTGTAGGTGTTGAAGGGATTTACTATCGTACACCAAGACTAGGTCTCCCTCCTTGAAGTTTTTCCTCTTGATATGTCTATCATACCAATATTTTTCCCTCGCTTTCTGTACTCTTGGTGGAAGCCTATTAGAATCCTATCTTCCTCCATTATCATCAACTGAATTATCCTTTCTTGTATTGTGCCTCGCTCTCTCATGTTGGTAATTGTTGCTACACGCATACTAGGTACTAGAAATTCTAATAGCACCACTACGTCTTGTCCATACACTAGTCAGAATGGTGTATGCCCTGTCAATTTTTTGCATGTGGTCTTGTATGCCCATAGTAATGCTAGTATCTTCAAGTCCCAATCATCCCTATTGACGTTGCAGAAATTTGTCAATGCATTCTCGAGGATCTTATTAAAGGCTTCCACTATTCCATTTGCTTCCAGATGATATGGTGTACTCTTTTGATGATAAGATTTAAACTCCTTAGTCATCACCTTAATCGTGTTGTTAATGAAGTGAGTGCCTTGGTCACTCATCAAAATGATTGGGCATCCAAATCTAGTGATCACTTTCTCAAACAAGAAGGGTGTTGTTGTCTCTACGCTGCAATATTGTACTGATGTTGCTTCTTCCCACCTTTTTAAGTACTTTGTCATAGTAATAATGTACCTTGCTCGTGACCTTTTTTTTGGTGGGTTAATTGGTCCCATAAAATCTATTGCCCACTTATCAAATACATGCAAGGTTACTTGTGGTCTCAATGGAATATCGTCTCATCTATTCGGTTTACCAACTCTCTGACATACATCACATCTCTGGCAGTAGTCCTTTGATTCTCTATGAACAGTCATCCACCATAGTCCTACATGCAATACCTTCTACATGATATCTTTGCCTCCATAATTCCCTCCTGCTATTCCCTCATGGGCTTCTGCTAAGATCCTAGGTCTTGCATGTTCTATTACACATATTCTCAAGATGTTGTCTGCACCCATATTGTATAAGTGTCCTGTGATCAATTGATAGTCTACAACTTTGACTACCAGATTTTTCTTCTGCACAGTGTTGAGTTCTTGTGGCGCAGTCCATGTACTCAAGTATTGAATGATGTCTGGGAAATATTCATCAGCTAGTTGGACTGAAAATAGTTGTGCATCGAGGAAGTTGTCTTCTAGATTTGTAGGTTCCTCTCCATTATTGATCCTCGACAGGTGGTCAGGTCCTACATTCAACTTACATGGTTTGACTATCAATTCAAAGTCAAATTCTTGGAAAATCAATAACCATATACAAATTCTCCCCCAACACTAGCTTGTTGACGAGGTATTTAAGAGTTGAATGGTCTGAAAACATTTTGAAATGTTTTCCCAACAAGTAATTTCTGAACTTATGAAGCACATAGACCGTAGCTAAGACTTCTCTCTCTGTGGTATTGTAATTCTTCTCCGATTTTGATAATTTTCTGCTAGCAAATGCTATAGGATAGTCCAATTCTCGTGATCCTAGTTGCACCAGAATAACTCAAAGTGTTATGGCTCATGCATCTACATGCACATGGAATGTATTTTCTCAATCTGGGAATACTAGTATTGGTGCAGTTACCATCTTCTCTTTCAAGGTGTCCAATCCTCGCTAACATTCCTCATTCCACTTAAACTTGTTGTCTTTTCTTAACACCTTCTCCATTGGCGTAGTAATCTGTGCATACCCTTTTATAAATTTTGATATAGTATCTTGTGTTTCCCAATGTTTCTCTTAACGGGTGTACTAATTTTGGTGGTGGTATATTAACAATTATTGCAATCTTGGCAGGATCTACTAGCAAGCCTTATTTGCATACTATATGGCTCAATAGTATCCCAAAGGGTGTTCCGAAGATGTACTTCTTGATTTTTAACGATATTTGACACTTCCTACATCTTTCTAACATCAGCCTCAACACCCCTACATGGTATTTCAATAGACTTTAGAATGTCCAATCATCCAGATAGAACTCTAGAAAATGGTCGATGAATTCTTTGAATACAACTATGACTAATCTGGAAATATTGATAGTGCATTATTCAGTCCAAACGAAATGACTGTGTACTAGTAGGATCCCCATTCTGTGGAAAAAGTGGTCTTGTACCTGTCTTTTGGAGCTATCTTGATCTGATGGTATCCTGAGAATCCATCAATGAATGAGTAAGCTTCTTGTTCTCCTATGTTCTCCAACACCTCATATGTGAAAGGAGTAGGGAACTGGTCATGTAGGCACGCATCATTTAGCTTCCTCAGGTCAATACATATCCTTATCCCTCCCTGTTTTTTCTCTTGAACTACCATAGGGCTTACCCATTCATATTCCTCTACAGGTTCTATGATTCTAGCCTCCAACATCTTATCAATTTCGGCTTTGAATTTCTTCTTATATATAGGGTTTAGTCTATATGGTCTCTGTCTGATTGGTCTTGCCTTAGATCTGAGAGGTATATTCATTTCACTAAGATCTCCTG
Source organism: Picea sitchensis (assembly GCA_010110895.2). NCBI lineage: Eukaryota > Viridiplantae > Streptophyta > Pinopsida > Pinales > Pinaceae > Picea > Picea sitchensis. The sequence goes on along the minus strand of SNQJ01S0035912.1, from coordinate 36,376 downwards.
TTATGAATTTCATTTCTGTGAACATTGTTGGGGACAGGTCATTGTACTTGTGCAGTAACTTTGTTATGCTTTCCACTGTTTGATTGTCCCAGTAGTCTCCAATGCTAGACATTTTGGGATTCTCAACTATCCCAATGTTGACTTTCTTCACCTTGATTGGAACAACAAATAGTTCTCATTTCAGAGGTGTACCTTCCACTTCTCTTTCGTCTTCAACTTCCGCGATCTGAATATTTCGTGGGTCATCTTCATCTAGTGCTTCTTCCTGCACATGGTAGCATGAAAATAATTCTTTTATTGTCTGTCGATTTTGTTGTTGTTCTTCTATCATGATTTCAACTTCCAGTTATTTAATGAATATCGCCCCTCTGATTCGTTTAAGTGTTGAGTCTATGTTGGGATTCTCATGCTCAAATGAGAAAGTGATTGTAAAGTTTTGTTGTCATACTATCTAGTTTGTAGTTCCTCTATGCAATTCTTGGTCTGTATACGAGTTTTATGGAATCCATTTTAATGTGTGAACAAAGTGATGAGGCAATTCCTCTAGTGGTCTCATCCTCCATAAAGTTATACAATTTTCCAAGTGTTTTTTCGATGCCCCCTGTCCGTCATATTTTTGCAATTGGTTTCTTCCCTATGTTGTGCCAAACCTAATGCACAGTAACCGCTTACATTGGTACCAATCCTTAACTATTTCTTTGTGTGCACCCCACCATCTTGCAGGTGTTTCCATGAGTTATATATCTAGGTCTAAGAGCCTCTAATTTTCTAACACTTCATCTTCATATCATGTTAAGAATGATTCTAAGTAATTCACCCTGTGGAAGCTGGGAGGTTCCCTTATCTTCATACCTACCCATCTTACTGTGCGGTCTATTCTTGTAGAGACATTGTGTAACCTATGTCGCCAATTTTCTAAGCCTGTATATGAGTCTGACGCACATGAGGTGATGCTTCTCCAACTAAGTACCCCATTTGTGATTGGGTTCACATAATCTTCTTCTCGTTCAGTTGTTTTGTACAACTGGTTAATTTCCTCCAGGTCTAAGAAAGTAGGTTCTACAAACCTTTCCCCTTCTGATGGGTCCAATGTCACAATGACTTTGTATTCTCCTAATTCAAATGTCATCTTCCTCATCTTTAAGTTTATTATGCCCTGATTGTAGAATGCCCAAGCCAAGCCAAGAAATTTTGGATAAGGTTAGTCCCATCCACTATCTCTATTACTTCAAAGTCATCTTTAGTACGCACTCCATCTAGATTTATTGCCACTCCTTTTAGTCTTCCAATTGGTAGAAATTTGTGTTGATTCTCTAGTTTCAGCTGAACATGTGAATATCCTAATGTGGGTTCTCCCATACATTTCCATGTCTTCTTGGGTATCACATTTACTTCGGATCCTAAATCCAGTATAATATCTCCCATGTTGAAATATCCAATGTTGGCGTTCAATATGAATTCTTTGTTTGTTCTCCTCCTTGTATGCAAATGATTAAATTTTTTATGTTCTAGCTTTCCTTCTGCCTCTATGTTACATATTTCTAGCATATTTTTTAATACTTTTGTTGATTAAGGTTGGTTTTCATTGATGTCAACCCTTGAATAAAGTCTGGTAGTGAATTCTTGTAGCACAAAGGTTTGGGTAATGGCCCCAAGGTTGTTTCATGTATAATGGTATGTGTTTTAGTATATTTGAAGGTAATACTATTCTATATGGATAGTACATGTCATGTCATTTCTGGTGGTATGTGGAACGTCACATAAATCGTCATGGTTTGAGTGTTATGGCATTATGAAGTTGGAGGACCCTCATATGTTGGCTTGAAGCCCCAAAAGGTCAAAGAAGTCCAAGATCTTGCAAAGAAGAAATTATTATTTAAATGATAAAGTAACGTGACAAATTCAAGAAGGATTATTTAAATAATAAAGTGAAGTGACAAAATCAAAGAAGATTATTTAAATGATAAAGTGAGGTGAAAAGTCAAGGAGGAATATTTAAATGATAAAGTAATGGAGAACTTTATAATTATGGAAAGTGGTTAACCCTAAAAATGAGGAAAATAGGTTAACTGACCTATAAATGGGTTAAGTGACATAGAAATAGGTTAAGTGACCTAGAAATGGGTTAAGTGACCTAGAAGATGGAGAGTATAAATAAGAGGCAAGGCTCTCTCATTTTACATCACACTTGAGCATATTGAATATCTATAGGTGAATGAGGTAAAAAAAGGATATATAAGCCCAATTACGGAGGGAAGGTGAAGAAAAGAAGGTTGGAATTCAAGGGAGGATAAATTCTTTTGATGATGCTTTCTAAGGTATGTTATTTACAGGTCATCTCACCATGTTTACAATAAATTTTTTTCTACAATGATTCAGACCGTGAAATTGATAGGCCATTGAGGAAACATATCCAGGTATATGTGGTAAAACATTCATCTTGTGGGTCGTTTCATTTTTGGGGTTACACTCCGTGGAAAATAGGTTTTGTGGCTAGTCTTGAAACTAGTCGAAAATAGGTATTTCGGGTAAAAACGTCATAACTTCTTCATAAACGATCCAAATGAAGTAAGACCAAATGTGTTGGTTAGATCATAGTTTTTATCATGATATGTAACATTTTTAGATCCATTCAAAAAATATTCTGTGTGGGGCACACTTTACAATGTCTCTCTATAGAATAAGCCAAAATTCAGCAAGGTATGTCATTTTTGCTACAACTACTTTTATGAGAGGTTCCAAGTAGTGAAACCTGGAGGAATTGCATAAAACAAATTGAATAACATTGTGTACTACTTTCAAATATTTATTCATTAATGGTACATAGTTATGATTATTTCAAATTAGGTTTGTTGACTAATCCCAAGCTAGTCATGCAAGACTAAAGAAAAGTTTGATGAAAATGCTAGTCTCTTGTTGTGAAAGTTAAGGAAGTTTTGTAGGTATGTGATCATATAAACCAAGTCTATTACAGAGTTACAATTCATATTTGGATGATAAAATTGATGAGAGCTTTTGGTTAAGGTACATGTTGGGTACATGGTTGAGACAAGTAGCTGATTAGTTGGCACATACATGAGGTGTATAGTTGATGATCTTGGTACATATTGATGAGTCATAGTTGATGAGTAATTGACACATTATTGGTACATACTTGGTACATGGTTGGATGCACTTGTTTATGGTATAGTTTTATTATAGGTTTCTTGGGATAGGTTAGTGCATGGTTGATGCACTTTTTTATGGTACAGGTTGATTATAGGTTGAGGTACAGGTTGATGCATGGTTGATGCATGGCTCAAGTTTATTGGTACATGTTTACAGTGGTATATATCATAGTGATAGTGTGACAGTGGTTCCATCATTCTAATTCTACTTCAGGGTGGTTGGATGGGGCAAGGACAGACACTTGTAGCCACCTTCCAGTTGTAGCCATAGAACTTAGGGGTTTGTAGCCTCCTTCTAGTTGTAGTTAGAGAATAGGGGAGTTGGATATTCCTTCAGGTTGTAGCCTAAGAAACAAGGGTGTTGGAGCCTCCTTCCATTTGCAGCTGGAAAACAAAGGAAGTTGGTGCTTCCAATGTGTTAGCACTGGAAGTCACCCTAAGATTGCATTGAAGGTAAGCCCAGTACCCATCGTAGTTTTACGTCATAGGTTGGTTTTAAAGAGGTCAAATGGGTGAATGATCAAGACAATATTGTTTTAACTTAAAAAATAGGGACCGCCATGTAAAAACAGGTGAGGTCTCGATCAACTTCAGTCAGTAAGTTGAGCTTAAGTCTGAGAAGAGGAAAGACTTGGTGAGAGAGGTGAATGAGACTACTATGGGCATCCGACCTTCCAACATCTCGGAGAGGAAAATATCAAACTCAAGAGAAATCTTGAGATCAAACTTCAGACACTGAAATATGGTGAAAGAAATACAGTCACAACAACAGAATAATCAAACCTCCATTACCCTATAACTGCAACAACTCAACTGGGTCATCCATGCCCAAGCCATTCAATGTAAGAAGAGAAAAGATAACACAAGAAACCTATTAAAACTAGTGAAGATACTACTATGATCGAACCTACATCACAACAACATGACTTCCCTCGACTGGATCATCCATGCCCAAGTGTTCTAACACAAATATTACAGAGAAATGAAAAGGAAGTTGACTTTAATTAAACAAGAAGTCTCAAATACAAATACATAGCCAAAAGAACTAGAGATTCATTAAAATTTTACAATGTCGAAGCCTAGCTCAACCATTGACCTTAACTAAATGTAAAAAAATTCTTCATATGCTCAAGGAAATTCACCACCAACTGCAGAGTTGTGCTCAAATATTTGCATTCAAGGCTTTATGTCTACATGTTCTCTGCTAGACTGCGCATATAGTCTTCTATCAGATGAGAGCTTCTATCAGACGCAATCAAGTTTCAGTAGGGACCTGCAGAGACACAGACTTGCTGACAATCCCTTATAGCTTTCCATTTAAGTGGTGAGACAAGGTTTTATCAACTTTTCTCACCTTCATTAATTGTCTGCATCAGGACCAGGATGGAGCCCAACTCAACTCTGCGCCTGGAAGACATGTTGGAAGCACTCTGAACACTTCCATCTGGATCTGTGTTGGATGCTTGTAGGAAATACTGACAGGTGGATGTGGAGTGAGGATATGGAGAGAAGCAAGGTGCCTAGAAAGAACTGGAAGTTTGCAATGAATGATCGATGGTCATGTGGAAGGACATAGAGACATATTGGTGACTGGGAGTGCATGGGCGCCATAACTTCAGAAGCTAAGGCGTAAAGGTGTGAGGGGTGATGTGGCGAGGGGAGAGGATGTGGAGGCAGGGTGGAGTGGTAGGTCAGGGGTGACAGGGAAGAAATGAAAAATAATGGTGGAGGTGATATGGGGCATGAGTGGGGACACATTTCAGGAGGTGAGAAAGGGAGAAAAGTCATTGGGGAAGTGACAGGCATGTAGTCAGGTGAGTGGAGGACAGGTGTTGGCAGGAATGAAGGTGGTATCGGGAAGTGGTAAATAGGTTAGCTTGGAGGGGGGGGGGGGGGGGTCCGATATGTGTTGTGGGCCATCGATTTGAGCGTGCCCCTCTCGACCATTAATATCAGAGTGCCCAATAGCTATGACATGCCAATCCATCAGGCCATCCAAAGACTTAGGGTAAAATTCATTTTGTGGGTTTTTTAGCCCCTTTTTTCGCATTTTTTCACCCAAGTCTCAAATCCTAAGGGAAAACACCCCCCCTACAAACATATGTGCTAACATTAGGCTCCATGGGGGATAAATTCCTCCCTATGAGGCTCTAATATCTTCAGTAGTTCCATTTGACTTTTGTGGGCTATGGATTCATGCTCAAAAAATGTCCTGCTGAGGATTACAGGCCGATAATTACTCTAAGCAAAAGAAAATACATGGGCTCCAGAAGGAGCTTAGTTATGTAAACTGCTAGACTAATGATTTTTTACACAGTTCTAGGTGAAAGAGAACTTCCATCATATCCATTCAAGTAACTCCCTAACTGGAATCTATTTTACTCTGTCAGTGATCGATAACATATGATGTAACCATGAAAGCATAATGATCACATCATCTTTCCTCCTAATGCTGATGTCAGGATAAAACTGGGCAGCTCCAAAACATGAAGGAAATGAAAATCCATGTACTCCCTTACATGTTATGGGAAGGATATAAATTAAACCTTTATCTCTTCCTCTTCTTCTTCATGGCTCTCCCAAGGATCAGAATCATAATCATCATACACAGGAACCATGGGAAATCTTTGCTCTTGGTCTTCTATAGGTCCGGGATGGTCGATTTACACACAATGTTTTTTATTAATGTATAAAGGAAAAGGTTTTGTTGCATTCTCTTTTAAATCCTTCATATCCATCTCAGAATCTGATTCATAGTTGTCATACACAGGCTGGTTACTCCCTAAGTCAACAAAATGTAAGGTAGGGATCTTCTCTTCTTCATATGAGTACTCATCAAATATGGGTGAGCGCATAACTCTTTTATCTTTAAAATAAAAATGAGCGACCTCTTGATTCTTCTCTTCAATCCTAGGTGAAAATACATTATGGGAAACCTCTTGAAGGAAAAGAGAAGAATCCTCCTCCACAACTATCTCTTCTTTTACAACTGAGATAGCAGGTGCATTAGGGGTAGAATATGATACATCTATGGCTATGCAATCAACAACACTATTAGCACTCATATCTGGAAGGCCTTCTTTTCGAGAAATAGAAAGAGAAAAGATTCAATCCACATTTGCAAAATACTCGCTTCTACCCTCACTTTCTCTTTCAATCATATCTTCACTAGACTCATCACACAAGGAAGACTCTATCATATGTTGGATGTGGAATGAAAACGTCTTACAACAGTCATCCAAAATAACATGAGATAGGTAAATATTCTCATAGTATGAATTAAAAGAATCATGAAAATACTTCAAAGAATGGATACTAGTAGCAGGGAGAGATTGAAACCATTCATGAGCATCTTCCTCTAAAGAAAATTTGAACATCTTGATCAAGGCATCCTTGTGAAATAAACCATGTTCAAGCATGCATTTATGAAATTTTAATAAGTGCTCACCGAGATGATCATGCTTTCTTGCTCTGAATCTTGGAAGATAATCATCCCATTCATTTATAGTAGGAACAACATTATGAAAACTAGGAACAAAGGAGAAATTAAAAGGAGCCAACGTCTGAGTCAAGATTCTTTCCATTTCAAAACAGTGGAGTCGACACTAGATCCTTTAGTCATGGAGTTGTCAGGTGAATGATATGCAGTATGAATCTATAGATAGTATTTTTTCATCATCAAAGACCAAATATTATCGTTGTCAGTCTCCCAGGGAACTTTCAAGATGAGAAAGAAGCTGCTAAAAGCCTTCTCGAGAAAAATTCTCTGGGTCAGCTTCGAGTGTGCTAGTGGCAGCCACAATTGAAATAGTGGAGTTGCCAGGTGCAAGCACAATCTTCAATGGTTCTGATATCTAATGCACCTTCAAAATCAATAGCTCTTTGTCGTTCTATCCTAGGGAAATGTCTTCAATTCGTTCCCCGACAATGATGCCAGAACTTTTAGCACTGGAAGTCACCCTCGAATTACATGGAAGGTAAGCCCAGTACCAATCAGACTTTTAAGCCAAAGGTTGGTTTTGAAGAGCTAAAATGGGTGCAGGCTCAAGACAATATTGTTTTCACTCAGAAAACAGGGACTAACATGTACAAACAGGTGAGGTCTTAATCAACTTCAGTCAATAAGTTGAGCTTAAGTGTGAGTAGAGGGAAGACTTAGTGAGAGAGGTGAACGAGAATCCTATGGGAATCAGGCCTTCCAACAGATCTGAGAGGAAAAGCTCAAACTCAAGAGAAATCTTGATATCAAACTTCAGACACTGAAATATGGTGCAAGCAATACAATCAGAACAACATAATAGTCAAACCTCCATTACCCTGCAACTACAACAACTCGACTAGGTCATCCATGCCCAAGACATTCAATGTAAGAAGAGAAAATATAACACAATAAACTGATTAAAACTGGTGAATATACTACTGTGATCGAACCTACATCACATCAACATGACTACCCTTGACTAGATCATCCATACCCGAGTGTTCTAACACAACTATTATAGAGAAATGAAAAGGAAGCTGACTTTCATTAAACAAGAAGTCTCAAATACATATACACAACCAGAAGAACAAGAGCTTCATTAAAACTTTACAATGTGAGAGCATAGCTCAACCATCGACCTTAATAAAATGTCAAAAATTTCTTCGTATACTCAAGACAATTTGCCACCAACCGCGGAGGCGTGATTGAGTCTTTGCGTTCAAGGATTTATGTCTGCATGTTCTCTGGAATACTGCCCATGCAGTCTTTTGTCAGATGTAATCATGTTTCAGTAGGGACCTGCAGAGACACAGACTTTCTAACAGTCCCTTCTGGCTTTCCATTTAAGTGGTGAGACGAGGTTTTACCAACCTTTATCACCTCCATTAATTGTCTGGATTGGGATCAAGACATAGCCCAAGTCAACTCTGTGCCTAGAAGATGTGTTGGACGCACTCTAAACACTGCCATCTGGATCTGTGTTGGATGCTTGCAGGAAATACTGACAGGTGGATGTGGAGTGAGGTGCCTGGCGAGAACCAACAGTTTGCAATGAATGATAGGTGGTCATGTGGAAGCGTGCAATGACAAAGTGATGACCAGGAGGGTGTGGGTGCCAGAACTTCGAAAGCTGAGGCGTAAAGGTGTGGGGAGTGATGTGGCGAGGGGAGAAGAAGTGGAGGTAGGGTACAGTGTTAGGTCAGGAGTGACAAGGAAGAAAGGAAATATAATGGTGGAGATGATATGGGACATGAGTGGGGACACATATCGGGAGGTTAGAAGGGGAGAAAATTGGGCGAGGAAGTGACATGCATGTAGTCGGGTGAGTGGAGGATAGGTGTTAGCAGGAGTGAAGGTGGTATTGGGAAGTAGTAAAGAGGTTAGCTTGAAGGGGGGGGTAGGTGGTATGCGGTAATGCATGGGGGGGGGTCCGAGTTGATGAGGAGGTGACACATCTGTGGGGGGGGTCATGCCTGAAAACCACTAACTCGAACCCCTCGCCCCCTCGTTAAGGGTATAAGTTCGAGGGGGGGGGGTCGTCCGATATGCACTATGGGTCATCGATCTGAGTGTGCTCCTCTTGACCGTTAAGATTAGTGCGCCCCATAACTCATATGCGCCAATCCATCAAGCCATCCAAAGACTTAGGGTAAAATTCATTTGGTGGGTTTTTAGCCCCTTTTTTTGCATTTTTTCACCCAGGGCTCAAATCCTAAGGGAAAACACCCCCCTACAAATATATGTGCTAAAACAATGAATGCAATTCTTCAATACATATAAGAAAAAGAATTATGTGGTTTTCTCCCGCTTTGGGTTTCCATGTAAAACACTGGTGTACTGTGTATGTGTATGATTGTTCATTTTTTCATTGCTTATTTACTCTGTCGTTATACCTGGATTATATAGTTAAAAATGATTAAATTTCTCTATTACTGATTCACCCCCCCTCTCAATAATCCAACAATTTGTATCAGAGCAGGTTCCTTCATAAATCAGTTTAACCAACGAAAGGTAGATCATGGAGAGAAACAACTTGTATAAAAATGGAATACCAAAATTCAATGAATAGAAGTATGCATTTTGGAGCATAAGTATGAAAACATATATACAAGCATAGGGATTTGAAATTTGGCAATCAATTGTAAATGGATACACAACACCAACAATTCCGCCAACAAATGACAAAGCAATGAAACTTGGTAAGAATAATTCCAAAGCCAAAAATGTACTTCTGAATGGTCTTAGTGAAACGATATTCACCAAAGTTGCACATTGTAAATCCACTAAAGATATTTGGGACAAACTTCAAAATATTTATGAAGGAGATTCAAAATTCAAAGCAACAAAGCTTCAAACTTACAGAGGTCAGTTCGAACAACTTAAGATGAAGAAAGATGAGAATATTATAGCTTACATTTTACGAGTTGATGAAATAGTAAATGCAATCACAGGATTGGGAGAAGAAATCAAAGAATCTGTAATTGTTCAAAAAATACTAAGATCTCTTCCTTTGAGATTTGACCCTAAGATATCAACACTAGAAAAAAGATCAGATCTAAACTCAATAAGCATGGATGAATTACATGGAATCTTCACAACATATGAAATAAGAACTGAACAAGAAAATCCAGATATAAAAGAAGCATCCTTCAAAGCATCCAAAAAGTCAAAGCAAAAGGGAAGGAAAAAATAAGAACATAGCAACAACAATGACATCTCAGAAGATGATGAAGAAGTGGCCAACTTTGCCAAAAGACTGAACAAGGGAATCGATGATAGGTATAGAGGTAAGCTTCCTTTAATTTGTTTTAGTTGTGATGGCATTGGTCATTTTGATAAAAAATGTCCTTATAATAAAAAGAGAAATCATGAAGGTTAATCAAAAGGAAAACAAACATATAAAAGAAAAAGAACCACAAAGAAAGTTTTCAAGAAAATCTTATGCACCAAAGAAGACATCTCATCATCATATGAAGATGAAGTCAGTGACAATGAGACAGAAAGAGTTTGGCAATAGAAGACTCTGATAAAGAAGACTTTGAAGAAGCCAAATAAGAATATAAAGAAGTCGAAGAAGAAATTGAAGAGGCAGAAGTTGACTACCGAGAGGAATTAATGTGTGCCATAGAATTTATCAGAAGAAAAACAAGAAACTACAAGAAAAACTAGACAAGAAAGAAGACACTCAAGAACTAGAACAAATGATCACAAATTTGAAGGTTCAAATAGAAGAAGATAAAAGAATTGAAGAAGCACTC
>SNQJ01S0035911.1:98331-113456 GCA_010110895.2 Picea sitchensis | reverse complement strand
CACCATATATGTGTGTTCATGGGGTTTAGATTTTGTGGTTGTTATCCTCTCCACTGAGCTTCAAATTTCATTAGTTGCATAGGTGCTTTCTACAGTCTAGAATGAGGGAGATGTGTAATTCCTTTCGTACTCAACATGGAATTGACACATGGCAATTTAGAAAATAGTATAACAAAATAAATATTTCAATGGCTACTGTAAATAAAATAATTCTATCATCATCATATATATAGAAAAATAAAGTAACTGAAAGTAACACATAAATTTAGTATTACAGCCAGAGGCACTTTTAACATGGAATTGACAAGTGACATTTAATAAAATATTAATAACAAAAAAAAATTAATGTAAGCTATAAATATAATATTTTAATGTCCAGCTAAGTATAATATCTCTATATCAACTATATAGAGAGATTTCTTATTCCATGGATAGTGGATAGATGCTTTCTACATATGTGTAATTCCTTTAATGCTTAACATGAGGTTGACATATGTCATTTAAAAAAAATAGCCATAACAAAAAAATATTTCAATATCAACTTTATATATGTATATATCTTAACTCCAGATTTATCATAGTCAAAGACTAGACAAGTCCATAGAGCTAAAAAAACCTTTTTAAAATTGAAAAAAAAATGAAGAAATGTTTGCACCTCCAGAAATTTGATCCCTTCAGTGCATGATAAATCTAATAGATCTATGGTGACATGTCAAGGTGCCAGCAATCTCACTCCCTCACAGGTGGAGGTAAACCATCATCTTCATGTCATTGAATACAGATGATGCATTGGGTGCATTGAATATCGACAAACCTATTTAAACAAGGGTCTGAAATGCCCCTGAAGGTTGCCACAACCTCAAAGATGCATATCTTGAGTTCTTTGCAATCTCAACGTGTATATCAAACCCCAATTTAGTGGGTTTCTACTGCTTCATTGCATGATGGATAAGATTGTTTCAGTGTTTTTTTCAACTGGGAAAGCTAATTCTTAGAATCTTACCAGTTTCTTGTGAAGACGTCGTCCGAGGTTCAGTTCAGGGTGTATTGTTTGTTGCATCCATAGCCAAGCCTGAAAGCAAGATAAACAAAAAAAAAAGACATATTTTTACAGGTGATTCCAAAAGCAGGAGGGTTTTAGTCCTTAGAGGACCTCGTCATATTTGGTTTGAATATACCAATTCCATCCAATTATTTAAACAACTTTCAAATTCCATGACATAAAACTTTCAAAATCCTTTTAAGGAGAAAATTTGAAAAGCAGTCATGGGACTCCATTCTACCTTAAGATTGTCTGATTTCCATGGAGTAGAAGAAAATTCCTCATGACTTGTGAACTTCTCCATATTAAAATCTCCCTTGGGAATAAGTGGAGACTGATCCTGCATTACCACGAAAACTTCTCAATCAGCGTCCCCATCATTGCTTTAGCCACAGCTCCTCAAATAGAAATGGAAACCTCTATTATTTAATTACTTAAACGAATATTTAACCACACCAAGTGGATACTAAAACATTAAGATTGGCACTCTCAGGATTTCATGCCTCTTGTGCAAAAGAAGATTTGGGGTTCAAATGGATTTGTGCTACCTACTCTATACCCATAGGATATATCACATTTGTGCAACATAAATCAACTTACAGTTGGTGATCTGCTGTTTTCATTTGCAGCATGTTGAGGGCTGGATGAAGGTGCACTAATGGAGAATGGCTTCGCTATCATTGAACGGTTCTTTTCTTGTGAATTTGGTGACAGAGCTTGCATAACCTCTATTGAGGAGCTGCTCCATGAACGTGAAAGAAACTCCATTGGTTCGAAAGGAGTTTCAACCATTGGATTAAATAGCATGTTGTTGGGACTGGAAAAGCACATTGCAGGCAGACCCTCTTCTATGTTGCTCAGTGTCTGTACAAAGTTTCCTTTCTGGTATATATTTGACTCTGCCATGATAACAACCTGCRAGATAAATTAGAGTATACACATGTTATCAGAACATCGAGGCAATTTCAGTTGATCACAAAAAGCCAAAAATTCTCAAACAAACATATAGTTAGGAGTTTGTTGAACTATGTAATAGCAAGAAGATTGAAGATTGGAAGATGGACTAATCTAACGTACCTTAAGGAAAGAGAATAATTCAACTATACAATAAAAATACAACTGAGGACTATAACCTTATAACTCTGAGATGCCTGCCTATAACAACGTTCATTACAAACTCAAGACAGCCTATGATATTTATTTCTTAGCTTCCTAGAACTGAGAATATCAGCAAACTAGGAAAACTAACACAGCGATTCTCAATAAGCCAATAAATAGGTGGGCAAATCCTATAGACCTTGTTGGCCTGAGTGGGTTAAAAGGAAAAAGAAAACAGAAGCCATGAAAATATGAAAATGGCTGTAAACAACATATCAATCTTTTGAGAACTAATATCCATCCACTACTTTTGAAGTTCTTGGTAATGATGCATATACTGAAATCAACTTATTACCTTGTTCTCCACTGTAGTACAGATTTCAGCTTTTTGACAACTGAAAGAATGCGCAGTGAACACAGTTATAAAGCTCTCTTGCGTTTCGACATTATTGTGGCATTAGATCGGCATTATTCTTTGAATTTAAATATATTTGCCTGGTTTAATCATAAGAACTGAGATGAGTGCATCATGAGCTGCAACTTTGTTAATATATATATATATATAGATTCTTCCCTGCAGCATGAAATGAAATGATGAGAGCACTCCAAGGGCACCCACTACCAGACTTTCAAATAAAACCACCGACAGACAAAAAGCTGCAACATTCCAAGTGGCAGTATCATGATGCAAGATTCAGAAGACATCAAAATATTCTACACTTGATTTACAAATCTTGTTTTTCACACACATGTACTTGGATCAGTGAACAAACATTCCAGTTCTGAGATTAATGAAGTGATGGGTTGTCCACACATCCCAATTCTGAGATTAATGAAGTGATGGGTTGTTTGTTTAAATATACAGGCAGGCAGATTCCAATACTTGAGACTTTGAATATAGGTTGGCAGACACGATGGGATTAAGAACACTTATTATGGTATAAAATGATTTTATTTTTTCTGGCACTGATTGCATCCACTAAATGGGTAGCTATCATTCTTTCCAAAATAAGATTCCAGGCTATAATGCAGGAATTGACTGTTGGGTTTGCAGTAGTAATCAAGGAAAAACTTTTGACCCAACTTGTAGTTGTGTCTATCCTTTTAGATGTGGGATTAATTGGTTTAAAATATAAAGAAAACTTCTGCCATCAAAGCTATGATTGACTGCATTTTATTTCACATAATCTATACTCTTTATAAATATCGACACGCAAAGATAAAAAACCAATCCAATGTGAACATGATAATCTGGACCTGATCATATTTGTATTATATACGAAAATGGAGGTCCGCATGCCACTATCAAAGTTTTTGTGGCCAACATTAGATGGGGCCATAGATAGTTGTTACAATAAAATTTTATCTCAGATATATTTTTAAAGGTAACCACCACTTATATAATTAAAACGTTTTTTGTGAAAGTGGTGCACAGCACACTTGAGCTCAGCTGTTGCACCAGAAGGAAATGTTCAAAAGTTAATTGTAGTTATATTCCCTGACAAGCCTGATACAGAGAGATTCATGTGCAGAAAGATCATCATTCCACTTTCAGTTTAGTATTTGGAGGAAAAAAAAATGTGAAGCAAACATGACTGAAAACAACGCATTGCTGCATTGCAATCTATGCATTCCTTTGATTTCATATGAAAAGTTGGAGGTTATGCATTCACAAGTTTATTATTCACTCACCTTTTTCTTACGTGGCACCCACCTTCCTAGTTTAACAGCATGACTATATTAAATTACAGGCATAGAGGAAACGAAGAGAGAACAAGCAGAATAAAAAGAAAAACAATGGTAATAATTTTCATTAATCAGAAATTAAGCTTTTTAATTCAAATCATTTGTACTCATTATAAAAAGTATATTTTTAAGAAACAATCACAATTAAATACTCACATTTTACCAAAAATATAAACTAAAATCTATCATAATTTTTTAATATTCTGTATTTATTATTATTTACTAAAAAAAAATGAAATTCTTTGGATGAGTAATCTAAATGTATGCATCCTAAATAGTGGTCGGTATGAAAACATTGTTTTTGCAACGAAGTATTTTAGTGTCAAATTAGCAATTTCAAAGTTTTGAACATAAGTTATTGTAGGTATGAAACATTGGTTTTGCACTGAAATCATTAAGATGGCTTAGTTTTGAAGTAGTTGTGGATATGATGACTTTAAAATTAATTTTCCCAAACACACAAAATGTGGTGGATATGAAATTATTGTTTTCAAACACCCAAAGTGTGATGGATATGAAATCATTGTTTTCACACCTAAGTAGTTGTGGCACAAACTTTGTGGTGGAAATGAAATCATTGTTTTCACACCTAAGTAGTAGTGGTACAAACTTTTTGTACTTAAATAATTGTGGTGTGAAAACATTGACATTAAACTAGTGGATATAAAATTATTGAAATTGATTAGCCTTAAAATAGATGTGTCTATGAAAACATTAAGTATCTAGATTGTTGCACCCAAAGAATTGCCTATATGAAAACATTGACATCAAGCACTCATGATCCGCCTAACACCAAACCACTAGACCAAACCCTGTAGACTATTTAAACGTATTAAAATGCATAATAATTTCAATATTTTTAGGCTTAAATAGTTATATATTTAAAATTTAAATATTTATAATTATAAATTAACTATTTTAATATTTTTACGTTTAAATAGTTATATATTTAAAATTTAAATATTTATAATAATAAATGAACCATTTTAATATTTTTACATTAAAATTATATATTTAAAATTTAAATATTTATAATTGTAAATTAACCATTTTAATATATTTACATTAAATTAAATATAAATGTAGATATGAAAACATCAAAATTATTTAATATTTTTTTATAAAACATTTAAATTACTAAATGCGTTTGTACTTAAACACATGAAAACATTGAAATGATGTGTATAAAAACATTGAGTGGTTAAAAACCTATATTAAACTATAAAGTGTTAATGAATCTCCATTAGATTGGATTTATGAATGAGGGTATAATGCCTTTATTATCTTAGTGGATCCATGGATGAGTGAAGAATATTACTTTAGTATAGTATACATTATTTTTATGTTATATTTAATAGTTATTTTGGTGGTTAAAGTGTTTATACTGCTTGAAAATATTTAAAAATAAAAATATTTTTATATTATATTTAATAGTTATTTTGGTGGTTAAAGTGTTTAGAAAGTTTTTTTTGGTTTAAATGCATTTAAAACATTTACAAATAAAAATAGGAAAAGTAGACTATCATATACCTTTATTTGTTTAAATGCATTTAAAACATTTACAAATAAAAATAGGAAAGGTAGACTTTATTTATATTTAATGTCATTTCAAAAGTAACACTTAATAAAAATAGGAAAAATAGAATTTATCATTTACATTATTTTTATGTTTAATGTCATTTCAAAAATAACACTTAATAGTTAATTTGTTGGTTAAAATGTTTATAAAATAATACTTAAAATATCATTGCAAAAATAATATTTAAAATATCATTTCAAAAATAATACTTAAAATGTCATTTTGGTAATTAAAGTCATATACATTATTTTGATGTTTAATGTCATTTCAAAAGTAACACTTAATAGTTATTTTGATGGTTAAAATGTTTACAAAGTTTTAAAATGTCATTTCAAAACTAATACTTTAAATGTACTTTCAAAATTAATACTTAAAATGTCATTTTGGTGGTTAAAGTGTTTACAAGTTTTAAGTTTTAAAATGTCATTTTAAAAGTAATACTTAATAGTTATTTTGGTAGTTAAAGTGTTTACAAAGTTTTAAAACTTGTAAATGTATTTAAAAATGAAAACATGAAAGTAGAATTGAGACATATAACTATAAATGAGGGATTAGGTAGCTCATGGACTTTCAAATGCGCGTTATTTATTCAATGAATATTAACTTAAACATAAAACAATTTACGTGAAGCTAGGAAACATACACATTAGATTATATCTATTTCTAATATTATATATGATTAAAAAAAAATCCATAAATATGGTTTTGTTTTGTAACATGCATAAATATGTTATAATGTATTTATTAAAATAATATTAAATATTTTAATAGTCATAGAAAAGGAAAGACTATATCCTTAATAAAGATATATATTTTTAAGTATTAATTTTTTTAATGAATGTTTTCACAATTAATTATAATGTTTATTATATGTGTATAGTACTAAAATTTATTGTTTATGGTTAAATTTGGTTGTTGTTAGTAATAGAATTTCTAGGCTAGTGATTCAACATTTAAAATGTGATTTTTAACAAATTATATTCATTATTTTGAAGCACCATTATGATTACAATTTTTTTTGAGGAATATAATATTATTAATGTTGTTTGTTTATAGAAATTGTGTCTCTACCATCGTCATCAAGTTTGTATATTGAGGTAACAATGAGTGACTTGAGTGAAAATTACAAAAAACAAAATACAATTCAAATAATAATCTATATAATAGATACCAGTTGCAAAATACAATATTGGGAAATGGGGTTTTAGTGAAGGTTTATGTGGAAGTGTTTTCAAAGTTCTTTATTTATGGAGGTGGAAAGTAAAGGTTTTTGTAGAAGGTGGTCATCGATGCACCAATTCAACAAAATTACACTAGTGTACTTAATACAACAATACACCGACGCTCCATGACCCACGCACTCCTAATGGGAAATGACATAAAGAGACACCTTCCAAACAAAGTTGAGCTCAATGACCCATTTGTTACATAATGTTTCTCCCGCGGACAAATGAAAGGAAGTAAGCTCACTTGACAATGTTTTCATGTTTAGGGATTTTGAAAAGAGCTTAAAGTAGACTCCAAAGAGTTCTTTTTTCGTATAGATTTTACAAGTCCGAAAAAGAGATAAAAGTATACTCAATAACCTATTCTCATGTTTTAATGAACACGAGGAAGAACAAAGACTGAGCTCGAAACTTCCCAACATAATGTCCAAAGGTTTCAAACGAGACCCATGGATAGTTGGTACTTTTCCTCTAGTTGCGTTATGGAATTTATTGGCTTTGCTCCAACATGATGTCGAGAGGCTCGAGATCTGCCCCCCCCAAGCTTCGTTTCATCCTATTTGTCATCGATTTCTGTACCATATGGAGAAAAAGGGTCAATAGACAAAGGTAGATGAAAGGAAGGTTAAGTTACGAGAGCTAGTGAAAGACTCGACTCAACATGAGAGGTAGTTATTTTATTTTTAATGAGCTTGAAATAGGAAAAGAAATTTTCTCATGACTAGGTACTACCAAAGGATCAAATAATTCTAAGGTATTTTTTATTTTTACACAAGCTTGAAACTAGAAACTATGCTTGAGGCCCTCTGTTTCATCTTTTAACAAGCTTGACATAGAAACGGGAACTCTGCTCAAACCTAGTTTCATTTTTTAACGATCTTGAAATAAGTGACTAAACTATGCTCATATACCTCTACTTGATCATGACTTCCAAGAGGATAATGCTCTGGAAGGAATACATGTCAAGGGACAAACCTCAATGATGGATTCCAAGAGATCTTTGCTAGATGGAAAAACTACACTCTGGAAGGAATACATGTCGAGGGTCACGATAGGGGTAGGGAAACCAGGCTCTAATAGCCCTATCGAAGAGATCACCATGCCAACTACCAGATCTAAATCAAAAGAAGGGGGAGATTCCTTCTCATTTGGAGTTGAATGCATGGGACAAGTTGCCACATAGGGGTGGATGTCGCT
The DNA here is from genome assembly GCA_010110895.2 of Picea sitchensis. NCBI lineage: Eukaryota > Viridiplantae > Streptophyta > Pinopsida > Pinales > Pinaceae > Picea > Picea sitchensis. The sequence continues at coordinate 105,568 of SNQJ01S0035911.1, read as the reverse complement.
TGAATATAAGGATCGTTCAAGGAATTCAGATGGTTTACCATCATATGAGGGTCAATGAATGAAATATGGTATATGGTTACTATGTTTCCATTGTGAGGGAAACACATCATTTGAAAGAGTGTGGACATAAGATACTTCATCAAATAAATATAGTCTCGCCTGAGGAGAAAATTAAAATCCAAGGGGTCATGGACTACCATCGCATCAATATCGATAGTTTTCCCTCCTAAAGTAACAGGTAACTAAGGAAGGATCCCTAAAGGTTGACTAACCCTCATGTTAAAATCCAACATATTCTGAATCACCAACGTAAGCCGAGGAGAACCTAAATCTTGCCAAGTAATGGAGGATAAAATACTAACAGATGCACCTTCATCGACAATAGTCTGAGGAACATCCCTACCACAATCCTGACCAATGATTTGGAAAGGTACATAGGAGGGGAGACGAGATTTCGACAGTGCACCCCAATATAAAAGAATGGCCTCGCTACTTAGAGGGGGTTCCTTTGGGACAGGTGAAGTGACCCCTTGTCCAGAAGAATCTGTAGAAACAAGAAAGACCTGAGGGACATCCTCACTCTTCAAAGGAGGAGTGGGATCGACCAAGGGTGGTATTGGATCGACCACTTTAACTTCATTCTCCAAGGGGAGAGTGGGATGCACCTATGTGATCCTCATGAGATAGTTGGTAACATTATCTGATCTAGACATCTGAAATGGTCTAATTTTATTCCTTAAGACCATCTGCATATTCATGTTATTGCTCTGGAATAAACTTACCAAGGCATCAAACATCTCTTTGGAAATCTTCTTCTTGTTTAGGTGAGGGATTAGATGATCCTTCACAAAATCTAGGAGGAATCTTTCTGCTTTGATTTACTTCTTGTTGTGAGCATCTAAAGTTGTCGGATCTGTAGATCGAGTAACTACTTTATCCACTAACTCTCAAAGTTCATACTCCTTCAACACCAAATTAACTCTTGTTTTCCAATATAGGAAGTTGGATGCTCCATCTGATATATCTTCAACTCTCAACGGTGTTGTTTTCATCCCTAAGACCTGATAAACTTCCTTGGAAATAACACATTACTAGAAAACTTCCCATGTACTGATATAGCTTCCCTTCAGAGCATGAGCTATGATACCATGTTGAAAATCTAACTCCATCACCCAGGTACTTTGTTATCTAGTGATTTCCTTACTGCAATCATATTAGTAGCTCACAAAACAATAATATACTACTGAAATATTCAACCCAATATCATGCAACAAAAGCATACAAAAGGAAACCAAATCAAGCACACATGAACACCAAAATGTTTGGGTAAATACCTCTGGAAAAACCTCAGATGGAAAACCAGTGATGAGAATTATTTTATTATGCTAAAATCAAGGTTCCTGTAATAGGGATAGTGGCCCATTGAGAGAAATACAATTGCAGACTAACCTGGCAAAGTCTATCCTGTTGTACAACCAATTTTTGCCATGCTTTTCTATACATTCACAACTATCTCTTCAGTGACCTACGAATGTCTATGAATTTCCCCACTATGACCCACGAATGTCTATGACTATATCCACTGTGACCTGCAGTTGTGTATAGAAAATATGTATGAAAATCTTTGTATTCTCTAGCACTCTCTTGTGGCTTCCTTTTGTTGAAACCCACCTGTATATGCCTCTATTCTATCTTCTCCTTCACGATCCAAGAAATGGAGCATAGGTCCTTCTCTACTCCTGAGTGTGACCTTGGAGACTCCACACTAGCAAAGGTCCTCCTTTTCTATTTGTTTGAATGTCCCTTAATCCTTCTCCGAGCCTTGCTTTTATAATCATGAATTACAATCTATTTCTAATCTCTAAAGTGATCTACGGTTGAGATTACTTCTCACACTCACTTTAGATTTATATTACATGTTGCATGCTAAGTACTTTTAGCATGTTTCTTAAATAACTCAATTAAATAATTAAATAATTAATTAATAAAATAAAATTACTTTGATAATTCCTTTAACTAAAGTAAATTCAAGAGTAGAAGGATTTGGACGATTTCCACACGTATAGGCACATAGACCTGTGCAAAAATACATGTCCGATGCTACAACTAACATCAACAAGATGGTCCTCCCCACAATTTGTGTAGGGAAAATGACTCTTCTTCTTCTCCTTGGTGCCCCCCCTCCTTGATTTTTTTGGGTGGGAGTGGTCCATGACTCAGTGTTGGAATTTTTCTTTTTCTTTCACTTATTTTTTTCTCGAGGTTGTTGGAGATTCTTTGGCTATGTGGATTGCACTGAATTCACCTCGGAGTTCTAAGTGGGAACCATAGCAATTTGAGCATTAGTTCCAATAGCTAATAACTATGAAGAAATAGACATGTGACCCATCTGGTCAACTAACTAGTTCGCAGAGGCATGGGATACATAACACACCACACCATAGGCATGGGGTCCTAGGTTTTTATTTCTAGGATCTATCGAAAGCCTAGGAGCATGCAGGATAATATCATAGAGAGTGCCCAACTGAGAATAAATCAAGTCAAAGTGTTGGGCACACTTGATGGATTTCTCTTTGGTATCCGCCTTGACCATAGCTACATCCTTGGAAATGGGTGGTATGAGGGACTTTGCAAACCACTCCATAAAGAGCTTATCGATAATTTGAGTCTTAATCATACTACATATTGGGATCCACTAATGGATATGATTGGAAATGTGGGTGGAGGTATCATGTCGCAGAGATTTCAAGACCTCTGTTCCAATCTCATACCGGATAGGAAATTGATATTGCATTACAAACTCCATCACTCGGTTGTTAAAACTATTGAAGGAAGCGCCTTGTAATTCAATGTACCATTTGGCAGCACTTCCAGTTAGGGATATTTGGAAAATACACAACCTTATGCTACCATGTATTAATGAATTGGATGAGCACTACAAATGATATGTTATTATGTGTTTGGAGGGGTATTGTCTCGGTATTCCATCGAATTTGGGCATGTCAGATGGTAACTTCACAGGAATTGTTATCGCACAAGTTGTAGGTTGGGAAAATCCCGATCCAACCACCAAAATGGTGACAATTTCGAGAGAAACTACCCACGGTCACCTTAGGCAGTGTTCCCGTCACTTTAGAGGTGAAGTGGTCACTTCAAAGGGGGAATCCTGATGACCCTAGGGGTAAATGATATGTAAAGTGAGATGTATGAATGGAATCCCCTATAGGTCAAGTTACTAGATGGAATAATTCTTGAGAATGAGTCTCATGAGAGGTTTAATATTGCCAAGGCCTTGGGTACCTACTGAGAGTGTTTGTACCTTCCCGAGACACAAAAAAAATCAATTGTTCGCAGTATATATTAGGTGGACAAGCAAGTGAAGCTTTATGTCCCTAGTTGCAGTTGTAAATACAAATATATATCAGTAAGAACAATGGCTAGTTACTGCTGAATTAACCATCAAAATTGTCAAATAAGTATTGGATAATGAAGCACTAAACCAATATATAACTTTTCAATATTCAAGCACAAACTTTGACGGTAAAAGAGGGATACTAGATAGTGTTTTCAGAGAATTACTGTAGCATAATTATGGATTTAGCAAGCAATTTATACAACAACAATATTCAAACACCAAAAATCACAAGTAAAACACTCAAAAGATGCACAATGATTAGTAGATTAATATGACGACTTCTTAGCAATTTTTTACGGATGAATAGTGAGTAAGATAAAGAAGTTAAATGGGTTTTCTCCAGCCCTAATTGATGTAGAATAAATTTTATAACAACAATAAGATATCCTTGACCAACAAAAACACCCTTGTGGCCTTAGCAAGCTTAGAGCACATAGAATAGATTCCAATTTAGACAATCTCAAAATCTCGTGTTTTCATGTATACCAATGCAATGATTTTATTTCTCCAATGCAAAGAAGATTAGTATCTTTAAATATTGGGTTGTGGAGTCTCAAAATTAAAGAGCTAGGTGAGCTACTCCTTGGGGGTGTAATCCTTTTTAGTCCCCAAGGAAAGCTAAGCTAGCTAGGAAAACCCTAGGAGGGTGTAAACCCTTTTACTCCTCCTAGTATTTCCTTATGCAACAAAAGTATTTCAAGAAAACTACAATGGACCTAGTGGGGTTGTATGCACTTATACTCCCCAAAATATTAAGCAAATTAACCTTGAAACCAAGAAAAGTAGCAATAACAACAAATATTTCTTACCCAGTGCAAGAATTAACAAGATAAACCTCTTTTTAAGCAAGCAAATCCACCATAAAGAAAGAGATAGCCTCCACTAGAGATAGTGCATCATCCATCCATAGAATAGCCAAAGTAAAACCATTAAAATAGAGTAGCAACCAAGAGACAATGAGAAATTCCCAAATAATTTCAACCAAGTATCCTCTCACAAGAGGAGAGTTATGTTATCAAATGAGATTCACACGATCTCTATTTATACAAAAACCTTAAAACATAGTTTGTCCACTTAGCAAGGGTAAAACATAAGATAAGGTGTCAACAACCCTTATATTACCCCTTGCATCAAATAATAATATTTAATTTTCACTTTAACACAATAGAAACCCTAAAACTAAGATGATTTCACCCCTTTAGGGGACGTTTTGATCACTTGAGCAAGTCATTGGAGAGGAAAATGGAGGTCGTTGGGGCTCCTTGAGCCTCCTCATAAATTTCTTGGGTCAACCCATGTCTCCTCCAGTGAAAATATGCCAAGTGTCAATGTGAAACAACTCCATCACCATCAAATCCCCTCAAGCATGACATCAACCCTCAAAATATGATGTTTTGCCTCTCCTAGGAAAGTCGTTTGGGTACTAGGGGCTGGATAAGACCCTCCATGATTCCATGTAATATTACAAAGGCATGTCTCTGTGATACGGTGTACAAGCCTACAACATCCAACCAATGGGATTATTTCCCCATGGAATCCCAAGCTAGGCTTGTTCTCCCAAAATTGGCCACCAAGCAAGGTCCTGTAAAACAAAAGGGTACGCCCTCCAAATATCTCAAGTAAAAGATGTCATGACAAGTGTAAACCACATCTAATAAGCAGTGAACCTAAACATGTGCATCAAAACTACCTCATCAAATTAAACAAGTGCTCAAAAACCCTATACAATTGACCAAGTTTAAGTATGGGAGGGGTGTCATAAAATTCCTATTGGGTAGATCAAAGCCCTCAAGTAGGGGATGCTCCCAAGGATGGCCTTTCAAGGTTATGTAATGGATGATGAGGTGGAAATGGATTTAGACTTCCTATTTCAATGAGTTTCATGACATACAAGGGCTCGTATTATCTCATTTATGGGTGCCTTTGTAGAGGGTGTGTGGCACCTTCATTTGCGATGTACTTTTTCCAAGCCCATATTCTTGCCATTCTTTATTTATTTCATGTTTTAAGGAACAATTTGAAGGCCATTGTCCTGGCTTGGTGTCCAAATAATGGCAGTGCCATTCACAAATACCTCGCGGAAATGAGAAGGTTGGCTCGTGATGAGACCCCCTTTCTCTCAGTTGTGTAACTGAGAGCCATTACCTTGGCTTGATGAGCAGATGATGATAGTGTCATACAGCCAAATACTCATGATCATGATAGGTTGACTCGTGATGAGACCTCCCATCCTCCAACTAACCCCTTAAGAATTCACTATCATTTATTTTTTAGGTCCCCATTTTATTACAGGGAAGTGTTTCATTTCTTTCTTGAGGATCCCTAGGCAAAGCATCTGGAAGGTCTATATTTAGGATTTTATCTTTTTATCCAATATAAATCCCTCTGGGCCTTCAACCCATTCTTCCCATGAAATTAAGTACATGCCCTTCTTGGGTCACTAAATTCAAAAGGCCTAGAAGAAGACAATATGGTGGGAGTGTAATGAGCGGAAAGTGGTAATTATGTTTGGGAACAGTACGATAACCCCTCAAGGGACCCCCAGTCACAAAACTTCCCCAAATTTTGGCCACTTAATAGGAAATTTGTGAGACTCACCAAGGTGAAACATGGTCAAAATCATAATGTTTAAACATGCGTTATATAATAAAAATAAGATCAAATACAACAGGTTTAAGTGCCTTAAATATTAGGGTGATTACCCGCCACAATACCTGACTTGTACCACATGGATAAAGACCCATATTCCTTCCAGAATCTAGTTGGTGTGGTGGATGCAGTGATAATGGATCAGAATGTGGTGATAGAGTGGGATTTTGTAGGTGCAAGTGGACACTATTGGCCATGTGGTCTCTCGATACTCCATATCTGCAACCTGAGGGCCTTGAGACATGATCTCCTTAGTTATCCCACAAAATGGAGATAACAGGCATGACCGAACATAAAGGGTTATGAGAAATAGGGTCATTTTTCATATGCAAAAAATCAGGCAAGTCTAGCGTTGCAAAGAAAGGCAAAAACATACGAGTAAATGAATACTGGGAGGAAGATGAAGTTCTTGAAGTCACAGATGAACCGTGCAGTACCCCTATGTTTTTGTTGTCGAAGTGTTGCAGTGTTCCAAAAGAGTAAATTCCCCCAGGGATAGTGGCACTCCCAGGAGCATGGCTACTCCCAGGACTAGACATTCCCCCAAGGGGATTTCACCCAGGGGTAAGTGTAGACCCAAAAGGAAATGTGTTCCCAAGACTAGTCCCAAGGAAGAATCCCTCAGTAGAAAATGTATGTATAAAGGGATAGCCTCCCCAATGTGAAAAGTTTCCCACAAGGGATGTGCCCCTAGGTAAGGGTGTGCTAACCCATGGGAAATTAAACACTCCTGACACGTTACCTCCCACAGACTGACTAGGGACCAATCCAAAACCATTAGGAAAATTCCACCCAAAAGGTAAATTAGCACTCGAAAACGACGAGCCACTCATAGGAATGGTGGAGACAAAATCACTAGGAAAGTTCCATCCAAAAGGTAAACTAGCACTTAACAACAATGAACCACTCATAAGAATGGTGGAGGTGGAAGGGATTCCACTCCCCATGTTGAAACAAAGGCTTGGACCCCCACTTGAAAGAGATCCAGTTGTGGGCATTGAACAAATGGGATGGGGATGGGAATGCTGTTGGAGTTACTTCACACACACCTAGGATTTATTTTTCCTAAGGTTTTTTATTTGTTCATTAGTCATAATTAGTCATTATCCAGTCTCCTATATTTTAGGAGAGAATATTCCACCTAGAGAATATTCTCTTTCAGTTCACACTTCA
>SNQJ01S0035911.1:69759-98281 GCA_010110895.2 Picea sitchensis | reverse complement strand
TGCAGAAAGATCATCATTCCACTTTCAGTTTAGTATTTGGAGGAAAAAAAAATGTGAAGCAAACATGACTGAAAACAACGCATTGCTGCATTGCAATCTATGCATTCCTTTGATTTCATATGAAAAGTTGGAGGTTATGCATTCACAAGTTTATTATTCACTCACCTTTTTCTTACGTGGCACCCACCTTCCTAGTTTAACAGCATGACTATATTAAATTACAGGCATAGAGGAAACGAAGAGAGAACAAGCAGAATAAAAAGAAAAACAATGGTAATAATTTTCATNTGCAGAAAGATCATCATTCCACTTTCAGTTTAGTATTTGGAGGAAAAAAAAATGTGAAGCAAACATGACTGAAAACAACGCATTGCTGCATTGCAATCTATGCATTCCTTTCATTTCATATGAAAAGTTGGAGGTTATGCATTCACAAGTTTATTATTCACTCACCTTTTTCTTACGTGGCACCCACCTTCCTAGTTTAACAGCATGACTATATTAAATTACAGGCATAGAGGAAACGAAGAGAGAACAAGCAGAATAAAAAGAAAAACAATGGTAATAATTTTCATTAATCAGAAATTAAGCTTTTTAATTCAAATCATTTGTACTCATTATAAAAAGTACATTTTTAAGAAACAATCACAATTAAATACCCACATTTTACCAAAAATATAAACTAAAATCTATCATAAATTTTGAATATTCTGTATTTATTATTATTTACTTAAAAAAAAGACATGAAATTCTTTGGATGAGTGCTTTAAATGTATGCATCCTAAATAGTGGTGGGTATGAAAACATTGTTTTTGCAACTAAGTATTTTAGTGTCAAATTAGCAATTTCAATGTTTTGAACATAAGTTATTGTAGGTATGAAACATTAGTTTTGCACTGAAATCATTAAGATGGCTTAGTTTTGAAGTAGTTGTGGATATGATGACTTTAAAATTAATTTTCCCAAACACACAAAATGTGGTGGATATGAAATTATTGTTTTCAAACACCCAAAGTGTGATGGATATGAAATTATTGTTTTCACACCTAAGTAGTTGTGGCACAAACTTTGTGGTGGATATGAAATCATTGTTTTCACACCTAAGTAGTAGTGGTACAAACTTTTTGTACTTAAATAATTGTGGTGTGAAAACATTGACATTAAACTAGTGGATATGAAACTATTGAAATTGATTAGCCCTAAAATAGATGTGTCTATGAAAACATTAAGTATCTAGATTATTGCACCCAAAGAATTGCCTATATGAAAACATTGACATCAAACACTCATGACCAGCCTAACACCAAACCACTAGACCAAACCCCTGTGAACTATTTAAACCATGTATTAAAATGCATAATAATTTCAATATTTTTAAGCTTAAATAGTTATATATTTAAAACTTAAATATTTATAATTATAAAGTAATCATTTTAATATTTTTATGCTTAAATAGTTATATATTTAAAATTTAAATATTTATAATAATAAATTAACCATTTTAATATTTTTACATTAAAATTATATATTTAAAATTTAAATATTTATAATTATAAATTAACCATTTCAATATATTTACATTAAATTAAATATATTTACATTAAATTAAATATAAATGTAAATATGAAAACTTCAAAATTATTTAATATTTTTTTATAAAACATTTAAATTACTACATGCGTTTGTACTTAAACACATGAAAACATTGAAATGATGTGTATAAAAACATTGAGTGGTTAAAAACCTATATTAAACTACAAAGTGTTAATGAATCTCCATTAGATTGGATTTATGAATGAGGGTATAATGCCTTTATTATCTTAGTGGATCCATGGATGAGGGAAGAATATTACTTTATTATGGTATACATTATTTTTATGTTATATTTAATAGTTATTTTGGTGGTTAAAGTGTTTACACTGCTTAAAAATATTTAAAAATATAAATATTTTTTTATTATATTTAATAGTTATTTTGGTGGTTAAAGTGTTTAGAAAGTTTTTTTTGGTTTAAATGCATTTAAAACATTTACAAATAAAAATAGGAAAGATAGACTATCATATACCCTTATTTGTTTAAATGCATTTAAAACATTTACAAATAAAAATAGGAAAGGTAGACTTTATCATATACATTATTTTATGTTTAATGTCATTTCAAAAGTAACACTTAATAAAAATAAGAAAAAGTAGAATTTATCATATACATTATTTTTATGGTTAATGTCATTTCAAAAGTAACATTTAATAGTTACTTTGATGGTTAAAATGTTTACAAAGTTTTAAAATGTCATTTCAAAAGTAATACTTTTTTCCAAGAAAAAATTATCTCACATTTATATAGAGTATAAATTCGTTTACAAAGTCAACAATAAGCTGTGTCCATAATAGTACTACTCCAGCACTCATGCTCAGAAGCAAAACAAAACAAACAACCCAACACAACACGCAGGTTGTAAACAAGTGAAACCAAATACAAGGCAGAAAAAACCCATCAGAGCCTAGATAAAGAAGCTAAAACCAGTAGCTGCACACCCTCAATAGGACCTCGAAGTGTTTGATCAACACCGCACGCCACAGCAGGACCTCAAAGTGTAGACCAAAACACCGCACACCCTCAAAATGGACCTCAAAGCACTGGTCCAAACCCTTAGGAAAGAAACAAAATGAGGCACGGGAAAAAAAGGCACCGTACAAGCACCTAAGACCCTCACGGCCCCAAACAACAGCAGTAAGAAAAAAGACGAAAGCCGACCGCAGATAGGCCCCTCGCGCCCACCATGGCGCTCCACTCGGGTGCCCTCACTGCAACCAATTGATTCTGCACCGCCGCCGTACAACACCCCACCATGCATAACCCCCTGTAGCCTCAACCAAACCGCAATGAGAAACGCCCTGCTGGCCGCCACGCGAAGGCCCAGCAAAGATCCGGCCGCAACCTGCATACAGGTCCGCGTGCCCAAAACATTTTGCTCCACCCGGATGCCTGCAGCGCCGCCACCCAGATCCACCTCCGACGCCGACTGAAAAACACTGCAGGCCGCCTCCCGCTCGCCCGCTCTAGACCCGCCCGCCCGCTCTGGAATGGGTAAAGCCCGCACCTGTGCACGAAGAAAAACCAAGGATGCGGCTAGCAAGACCTAGCCGCAGAGCCCTCAACTTCGAAACCCTAAAAACGACTCTCAAAGCGGAGAGGAAGTTGCCTGATACTTAAAATGTCATTTTGGTTTCAAAAGTAATATTTAAAATGTCATTTTGGTTTATGTTATATTTAATAGTTATTTTGGTGGTTAAAGTGTTTACAAAGTTTACAATGTAAATGTATTTAAAATATTTACAAATAAAAATAATTTTATATTATATTTAATAGTTATTTTGGTGGTTAAAGTGTTTACAATTTTTTTTTTTTGTTTAAATGCATTTAAAACATTTACAAATAAAAATAGGAAAGGTAGACTTTATTTATATTTAATGTCATTTTAAAAGTAACACTTAATAAAAATAGGAAAAATAGAATTTATCATATACATTATTTTTATGTTTAATGTCGTTTCAAAAATAACACTTAATAGTTAATTTGTTGGTTAAAATGTTTATAAAATAATACTTAAAATGTCATTTCAAAAATAATACTTAAAATATCATTTCAAAAATAATACTTAAAATGTCATTTTGGTAGTTAAAGTCATATACATTATTTTTATGTTTAATGTCATTTCAAAAGTAACACTTAATAGTTACTTTGATGGTTAAAATGTTTACAAAGTTTCAAAATGTCATTTCAAAACTAATACTTAAAATGTAATTTCAAAATTAATACTTAAAATGTCATTTGTGGTTAAAGTATTTACAAGTTTTAAGTTTTAAAATGTCATTTCAAAAGTAATACTTCATAGTTATTTTGTGGTTAAAGTATTTACAAGTTTTAAGTTTTAAAATGTCATTTCAAAAGTAATACTTCATAGTTATTTTGGTAGTTAAAGTGTTTACAAAGTTTTAAAACTTTTAAATGTATTTAAAAATGAAAACATGAAAGTAGAATTGAGACATATAACTATAAATGAGGGATTAGGTGGCCCATGGACTTTCAAATGCGCGTTATTTATCCAATGAATATTAACTTAAACATAAAACAATTTACGTGAAGCTAGGAAACATACACATTAGATTATATCTATTTCTAATATTATATATGATTAAAAAAAAATCCATAAATATGGTTTTATTTTGTAACCTCCATAAATATGTTTAAAAAAAAACATTCATAAATATGGTTTTGTTTTGTAATATGTATAAATATGTTATAATGTATTTATTTTTTTTGTTTGTTAATTTGTGCGAGACCTGTTGGCTACGCGATTAACCTGTGGCTTGAGAAACCGCGACTCAGGTGCATTTAAGCCGTCAAAATCACCTGGGGATCGCACCCGGCCTGAGCCACACCAACCCTTAACATGGTTGGATTTTTTTGTCCCCGCAGGTTTCGAACCGGTGACTTTAACATCATGGAGTGGCTTAACAACACACTCCGTCATCGACTGTCCTACACCTCGGGAACTTGTTATAATGTATTTATTAAAATAATATTAATTATTTTAATAGTCATAGAAAAGGAAAGATTATATCCTTAATAAAAATATATATTTTTAAGTATTATTTTTTTAAATGAATGTTTTCACAATTAATTATAATGTTTATTACATGTGTATAGTACTAAAATTTATTGTTTATGGTTAAATTTGGTTGTTGTTAGTAATAGAATTTCTAGGCTAGTGACTCAACATTTAAAATGTGATTTTTAACAAATTATATTCATTACTTTGAAGCATTATTATGATTATATATTTTTTTTTTAGGAATATAACATTATTAATGTTGTTTGTTTATAGAAATTGTGTCTCTACCATCGTCATCAAGTTTGTATATTGAGGTAACAATGAGAATGACTTGAGTGAAAATTACAAAAAACAAAGTACAATTCAAATAATAATCTATATAATAGATACGAGTCACAAAATACAATATTGGGAAATGGGGTTTTAGTGAAGGCTTATGTGGAAGTGTTTTCAAAGTTCTTTATTTATGGAGGTGGAAAGTAAAGGTTTTTGTAGAAGGTGGTCATCGATGCACCAATTCAACAAAATTACACCAATGTACTTAATACAACAATGCACCAACGCTCCATGACCCACACACTCCTAATGGGAAATGACATAAAGAGACACCTTCCAAACAAAGTTGAGCTCAATGACCCATTTGTTACATAATGTTTCTCCTGCGGACAAATGAAACTTCCCTTGCATTACTAGACCCCTATACTAAGACATAAACAATATAAGTGGACACTAACATCCATTTAAACTTATCTTAACCGATCAGAATGAGAAGGAGAGAAAGGTTATGATGAACCTATTTCGATGTTTGTCTTCGCTGCTTCCAATCCCAGGGCTTGATCCCCAAGCTCCCTGGTGCAAATTCATATCTGCAATGGATAGCAAAGGAAAAAAACTATCTCCTACTCTACAAGATTATATAAGACAAGTCTATCTACGAAGATTAGAGAAACAATAGACAAGCAAATGTAATGAGAAATGAACTTAAAGGAAATAAGCCAAGTATATGTTAATTGGAAAACCAAAATGAGACACTTACAAAGCATGGATGATGATGCAACACTTCTCCAAGCTCTCCTCGTCCATCCCTTACATGAATATTGACATCAAAATGTAGATGCTTCCTCCTGAATCAAAAGTTTGATACCTATATTGTCCCCCCCTTTCACCTTGGAAATGCCTTCAATATATAGGCTTGAGTGGCACAACCACTAAAAGAAAAAGAAGGATATGGTTGAGGATATGGCTTCTTAAGGTTTGGATCATATCCTAAGGTGAATCCATAACATGGGGGTCGAACATAACCTACCTCATCCCAAAAGAGTTGGCCCATAGAATAAGGTGGAGGATCTCCCTTTTCCCTCAACAAGAATGGCACTCCCCCAGAGTGAGAGACAGGGTGCCATCCTATACAGTGGCACTCCCTTAACATGGAAAGGGGGGCATCATTCCATGAATTGGCACTCCCCCAACATGGCCAGGGGGGCACCACCCTTCATAAATGCCCCCCAAAAGGTTGATTTTCCAAGAAAAAGGTTTGTTTTTGGCCTTGAAATGATGTGTTTCTTCCTCCAATATGACTTAGGGGTCATGGAAAATGTCTTTCATGGTGTCAAGGGGTGGCGACACCTAGAAAAATGAATGCGACACTTGGTATGGTTCATACAACACTTGCGAGAGTGCATGCAACACCTAACAAGGTGTGTACGCCACTTTGCGACACTTGTGACACTTGGGGGTGTGACACTCAAGTGTGAAATTTTGGTGTGTAATAGATGCCCCCTAATGTTTGAGGTCAGAAGAGAAATTGATGGCCGAAACACCTTATAAATTATTCAATGCAAGGGTATTGGAGTGGGAGAACCTGGCAGAAGTTGTAAAAAATCATCAAACAATATTAATATATGTTCCATTTTCGAGGCAGGCATACCTATGCTTGAAATATAGGATGACTCAAAGCATGGACATTGAAAAAATACATTGCGGATCCATGAGAATATTGACTAAGGATATGGCCACCAAATATACAATGTGGATCCATACCTCCATGAAATGAACTGATCGCAACCATGAAAAACACACAGTGGAGCTACAAGATGAGAAGAACATAGCCATAGACCAATACAAAATGGATCTATGTAACAATATATATATCAGTAAGATTTCCAGCATGGTGATTGTACTGAAATCTTTTACATGCTCAAATAATCTCCATCGGAGCCTGGGAAAAGCACATAATAGAGTAAACTCCCAACCCAGGGTCTTTGTCCCGATCCCGATGTGATACAAATCTAGCCATGTGAATAGATGATTTGATGTCGAACATGGTAGAAACCACTTGATTACCGATCATTGAGGTAAATCATTAACAATTGTGAGGGAAATCACCAATGATGACAATGACTCCCAAGGTACCCTAGTACATTCCAATGAATGTGAATACATGAGTTGAAATTGAACACTCATGGAATCATCCGATCAGAGGTCAATGATGTAAACCTATTGTTAGAAGCGAGGAGGCTTACCATTGAGGCAAGCAAGTCCCAAGGTACTAAATGGTTTCTAAGTCTAATTCTCATATAATGTGTTGAAGTCGATAGAAAAAGACTCGTTGAAGGAGGGCCTTGATGTATCTCCCATCATTGACATGAAACTGACACAGGAAATTGATGTGAGATGGTGAATCGAATGAGTATGAACTGACACAGGAAATGGAAACTGGTAATATTACAGATGGATGGTTTGAAGTGAAACTTCCCTTGAACATGATGAGGCATGACAAGTGACTTGGCAACATTTGACTCGAAGAGTACCAAGAACATAATGTGATGACAATAAGAGAACTCTTTGACTGGACAAAAAAGTATGGTGACACACATAATTGGTATGACTTAGAGACAAGCGGATTACCCAACTATAAGACGAGACACAAATATGTGCCATGTTAAAGGGCGACAATAGCTTCCATAAAGGATTCCAGAAAACTTGAGCCACTTCCTTCAATTCCCACCCCCCATCTAGATAGATGAGTACATCTTTCCTTTTTTAACAAGCTTGAGGAGGATAACATATGCTCGGTATATCTCATCCTTCAGATGAGTCCCTCGACATATGTTTAACGAACCTAAAGAAGGAGGGGTTCGGTCCCATATGGTCCTGGAAATTAGACTCACATAGGTCCTTTGATGCACAGTTTTACAAGCCCAAAGAAGGTAAACTTGGTGGTTTTTCACATTTAGAGAGTTTGAAAAGAACTTAAAGATGACTCCATGGATGAATTTTTCGTAAATTTAGTCTCCCAAGACCATAAAAAGTGTAAAACAATACAGGGGATAAATCTTCTAATCATGATTGATTAGAGTATTCCTTTTTCGTAATTAGTCTCGCAAGGCTAAAAAAGAGATAAAATACCACTCGAAAGACACCCTTTCAAACCTTTTAATGAGTGTGAAAGGAAGCAAGGTCACTTGACAATGTTTTCATGTTTAGGGAGTTTGAAAAGAGCTTAAAGTAGACTCCAAAGAGTTCTTTTTTTGTATAGATTTTACGAGTCCGAAAAAGAGATAAAAGTATACTCGGTAACCTATTCTCATGTTTTAATGAACATGAGGAAGAACAAAAACTGAGCTCGAAACTTCCCAACATAATGTCCAAAGGTTTCAAATGAGACCCATGGATAGTTGGTACTTTGCCTCCAGTTGCGTTATGGAAGCTATTGGCTTTGCTCCAACATGATGTCTAGAGGCTCGAGATTTGCCCCCCCCAAAGCTTCGATTCATCCAATTTGTCACCGATTTCTATACCATATGGAGAAAAAGGGTCAACAGACAAAGGCAGATGAAAGGAAGGTTAAGTTACGAGAGTTAGTGAAAGACTCGACTCAACATGAGAGGTGGTTATTTCATTTTTAATGAGCTTGAAATAGGAAAATAAATTTTCTCATGACCAGGTAGTACCAAAGGATTAGATAATTCTAAGGTATTTTTTATTTTTACACAAGCTTGAAACTAGAAACTATGCTTGAGGCCCTCTGTTTCATCTTTTAACGAGCTTGACATAGAAACGGGAACTTTGCTCAAACCTGGTTTCATTTTTTAACAAGCTTGAAATAAGTGACTAAAATATGCTCATATACCTCTACTTGATCATGGCTTCCAGGAGGATAATTCTCTGGAAGGAATACATGTCAAGGGACAAACCTCAATGATGGATTCCAAGAGATCTTCGTTAGATGGAAAAATTACACTCTAGAAGGAATACATGTCGAGGGTCACGATAGGGGTAGGGAAACCAGGCTCTAATAGCCTTATCGAAGAGATCACCATGTCAACTACCGGATCTAAATCAAAAGAAGGGGGATATTCCTTCTCATTTGGAGTTGAATGCATGGGACACGTTGCCACATAATTGACCTGCAGTGGGGCGGATGTCGCTTGAATATAAGGATCGTTCAAGGAATTCAGATGGTTTACCATCATATGAGGGTCAATGAATGAAAGATGGTATATGGTTACTATGTTTCCATTGTGAGGGAAACACATCATTCGAAAGAGTGTGGACATAAGATACTTCATAAAATAAATATAGTCTCGCCTGAGGAGAAAATTAAAATCCAAGGGGTCGTGGACTACCATCGCATCAATATAGATAGTTTTCCCTCCTAAAGTAACAGGTAACTAAGGAAACATCCCTAAAGGTTGACTAACCCTCATGTTAAAATCCAACATATTCTGAGTCACCAACGTAAGCTGAGGAGAACCTAAATCTTGCCAAGTAATGGAGGATAAAATACTAATAGATGCACCTTCATCAACAATAGTATAAGGAACATCCCTACCACAATCCTGACCAATGATTTGGAAAGGTACATAGGAGGGGAGACGAGATTCCGACAGTGCACCCCAATATAAAAGAATGGCCTCATTACTCAGAGGGGGTTCCTTTGGGACGGATGAAGTGACCCCTTGTCCAGAAGAATCTGTAGAAACAAGAAAGACCCAAGGGACATCCTCACTCTTCAAAGGAGGAGTGGGATCGACCACTTTAACTTCATTCTCCAAGGGGAGAGTGGGATGCACCTGTGTGATCCTCATGAGATAGTTGGTAACATTATCTGATCTAGACATCTGAACTAGTCTAAGTTTATTCCTTAAGACCATCTTCATATTCATGTTCTTGCTCTGGAATAAACTTACCAAGGCATCAAACATATCTTTGGAAATATTCTTCTTGTTTAGGTGAGGGATTAGATGATCCTTCACAAAATCGAGGAGGACTCTTTCTGCTTTGATTTCCTTCTTGTTGTGAGCATCTAAAGTTGTCGGATCTATCGATCGAGTAACTACTTTATCCACTAACTCTCAAAGTTCATACTCCTTCAACACCAAAGTAACTCTTGTTTTCCAATATAGGAAGTTGGATACTCCATCTGATATATCTTCAACTCTCAACGGTGTTGTTTCCATCCCCAAGACCTGATAAACTTCCCTGGAAATAACATGTTGTTGGAAAACTTCCCATGTACTGATATAGCTTCCCTTCAGAGCATGAGCTATGATACCATGTTGAAAATCTAACTCCATCACCCAGGTACTTTGTTATCTAGTGATTTCCTTACTGCAATCATATTAGTAGCTCACAAAACAATAATACACTACTGAAATATTCAACCCAATATCATGCAGCAGAAGCATACAAAAGGAAACCAAATCAAGCACACATGAACACCAGAATGTTTGGGTAAATACCTCTGGAAAAACCTCAGATGGAAAACCAGTGATGAGAATTATTTTATTATGCTAAAATCAAGGTTCCTGTAATAGGGATAATGGCCCACTGAGAGAAATACAACTGCAGACTAACCTGGCAAGGTTTGTCCTGTTGTACAACGAATTTTTTCCATGCTTTTCTAGACATTCACAAGTATCTCTTCAGTGACCTACAGATGTCTGTGAATTTCCCCACTATGACCCACAAATGTCTGTGACTATATCCACTGTGACCTGTAGTTGTGTATAGAAAATTTGTATGAAAAGCTTTGTATGCTCTAGCACTCTCTTGTGGCTTCCTTTTGTTGAAACCCACCTGTGTATACCTTTATTCTCTCTTCTCCTTCGCGATCCAAGAACTCGAGCATAGATCCTTCTCTACTCCTGAGTGTGACCTTGGAGACTCCACACTAGCAAAGGTCCTCCTTTTCTATCTCTTTGAATGTCCCTTAATCCTTCTCCGAGCCTTGCTTTTATAATCATGAGTTACAATCTATTTCTAATCTCCAAAGTGATCTACGGTTGAGATTACTTCTCACACTCACTTTAGATTTAGATTACATGTTGCATGCTAAGTACTTTTAGCATGTTTCTTATATAACTCAATTAAATAATTACATAATTAATTAATAAAATAAAATTACTTTGATAATTCCTTTAACTAAAGTAAATTCAAGAGTAGAAGGATTTGGACGATTTCCACACATATAGACACATAAACCTGTGCAAAAATACATGTCCGATGCTACAACTAACATCAACAAGATGGTCCTCCCCACAAATTGTGTAGGGAAACTGACTCTTCTTCTTCTCCTTGGTGCCCCCCCTCCTTGATTTTTTTGGGTGGGAGTGGTCCATGACTCAGTGTTGTAATTTTTCTATTTCTTTCACTTATTTTTTTCTCGAGGTTGTTGGGGATTCTTTGGCTACGTGGATTGCACTGAATTCACCTCGAAGGTATAAATGGGAACCATAGAAATTTGAGCATGGGATACATAACACACCACACCATAGGCATGGGGTCCTAGGTTTGTATTTCTAGGATCTATCGAAAGCCTAGGAGCATGCAGGATAATATCATAGAGAGTGCCCAACTGAGAATAAATCAAGTCAAAGTGTTCGACACATTTGATGGATTTCTCTTTGGTATTTGCCTCGACCATAGCTACATCCTTGGAAATGGGTGGTATGAGGGACTTTGCAAACCACTCCATAAAGAGGTTATCGAGAATTTGAGTCTTAATCATCCTACATATTGGCCTCCACTCATGGATATGATTGGAAATGTGGGTGGAGGTATCATGTCGCGGAGATTTCAAGACCTCTGTTCCAATCTCATACCGGAAAGGAAATTGATAATGCATTACAAACTCCATCACTTGGTTGTTAAAACTATTGAAGGAAGCGCCTTGTAATTCAATGTACCATTTGGCAACAGTTTCGGTTAGGTATATTTGGAAAATACACAACCTTATGCTACCATGCATTAATGAATTGGATGAGCATTACAAATGATATGTCATTATGTGTTTGGAGGGGTATTATCTCGATATTCCATCGAATTTGGGCATGTCAGATGGTAACTTCACAGGAATTGTTATCGCACAAGTTGTAGGTTGGGAAAATCCTGATCCAACCACCAAAATGGTGACAATTTAGAGAGCAACTACCCACTGCCACCTTAGGCAGTGTTCCCGTCACTTTAGAGGTGAAGTGGTCACCTCAAAGGGGGAATCTTGATGACCCTAGGGGTAAATGATATGTAAAGTGAGATGTATGAATGGATTCCCCTATAGGTCAAGTTACTAGATGGAAGAATTCTTGAGAATGAGTCTCATGAGAGGTTAATATTGCCAAGTCCTTGGGTACCTGCTGAGAGTGTTTGTACCTTCCCGAGACACAAGAAAAATCAATTGTTCGAAGTATATGTTAGGTGGACAAGCAAGTGAACCTTTATGTCCCTAGTTGCAGTTGTAAATACAAATATATATCAGTAAGAACAATGGCTAGTTATTGCTGAATTAACCATCAAAATTGTCAAATAATTATTGGATAATGAAGCACTAAACCAATATATAACTTTTCAATATTCAAGCACAAACTTTGATGGTAAAAGAGGGCTACTAGATAGTGTTTTCAGAGAATTATTGTAGCATAATTATGGATTTAGAAAACAATTTCTACAACAACAATATTCAAACACCAAAAATCACAAGTAAACCACTCAAAAGATGCACAATGATTAGTAGATTAATATGACAACTTAGCAATTTTTTACGAATGAATAGTGAGTAAGATAAAGAAGTTAAATGGGTTTTCTCCAACCCTAATTGATGTAGAATAAATTTTATAACAACAATAAGATATCCTTGACCAATCAAAACGCCCTTGTGGCCTTAGCAAGCTTAGAGCACATAGAATAGATTCCAATTTAGACAATCTCAAAATCTCGTGTTTTCATGTATACCAATGCAATGATTTTATTTTTCCAATGCAAAGAAGATTAGTGTCTTTAAATATTGGGTTGTGGAGTCTCAAAATTAAAGAGCTAGGTGAGCTACTTCCTTGGGGGTGTAATCCTTTTTAGTCCCCAAGGAAAGCTAAGCTAGCTAGGAAAAACCCTAGGAGGGTGTAAACCCTTTTACTCCTCCTAGTATTTCCTTATGAAACAAAAGTATTTCAAGAAAACTACAATGGACCTAGTGGGGTTGTATGCACTTATACTCCCCAAAATATTAAGCAAATTAACCTTGAAACCAAGAAAAGTATCAATAACAACAAAGATTTCTTACCCATTGCAAGAATTAACAAGATAAACCTCTTTTTAAGCAAGCAAATCCACCATAAAGAAAGAGATAGTCCTCCACTAGAGATAGTACATCATCCATCCATAGAATAGCCAAAGTAAAACCATTAAAATAGAGTAGCAACCAAGAGACAATGAGAAATTCCCAAATAATTTCAGCCAAGTATCCTCTCACAAGAGGAGAGTTATGTTATCAAATGAGATTCACACGATCTCTATTTATACAAAAACCTTATAACATAGTTTGTCCACTTAGCAAGGGTAAAACATAAGATAAGGGGTCAAAAACCCTTATATTACCCCTTGCATCAAATAATAATATTTAATTTTCACTTTAACACAATAGAAACCCTACAACTAAGATGATTTCACCCCTTTAGGGGACGTTTTGATCACTTGAGCAAGTCGTTGGAGAGGAAAATGGAGGTCGTTGGGGCTCCTTGAGCCTCCTCATAAATTTCTTGGGTCAATCCATGTCTCCTCCAGTGAAAATATGCCAAGTGTCAATGTGAAACAACTCCATCACCATCAAACCCCCTCAAGCATGACATCAACCCTCAAAATATGATGTTTTGCCTCTCCTAGGAAAGTCGTTTGGGTACTAGGGGCTGGATAAGATCCTCCATTATTCCATGTAATATTACAAAGGCATGTCTCTATGATACGGTGTGTGGGCCTACAACATCCAACCAATGGGAAGCCCAAGCTAGGCTTGTTCTCCCAAAACTGGCCACCATGCAAGGTCCTGTAAAGAAAAAGGGTACGCCCTCCAAAGATGTCAAGTCAAAGATGTCATGAAAAGTGTAAACCACATATAATAAGCAAGGAACCTAAACATGTGCATCAAAACTACCTCATCAAATTAAACAAGTGCTCAAAAACCCTATACAATTGACCAAGTTTAAGTATGGTAGGGGTGTCATAAAATTCCTATTGGGTAGATCAAAGCCCTCAAGTAGGGGATGCTCCCAAGGATGGCCTTTCAAGGTTATGTAATGGATGATGAGGTGGAAATGGATTTAGACTTCATATTTCAATGAGTTTCATGACATACAAGGGCTCATATTATCTCATTTATGGGTGCCTTTGTAGAGGGTGTGTGGCACCTTCATTTGCGATGCACTTTTTACAAGCCCATATTCTTGCCATTCTTGATTTCTTTCATGTTTTAAGGATCAATTTGAAGGCCATTGTCCTGGCTTGGTGTCCAAATAATGACAGTGTCATTCACAAATACCTTGCATAAATGAGAAGGTTGGCTCGTGATGAGATCCCCTTTCTCTCAGTTGTGTAACTGAGAGCCATTACCTTGGCTTGGTGACTAGATGATGATAATGTCATACCGCTAAATACTCATGATCATGATAGGTCGACTCGTGATGAGACCTCCCATCCTCCAACTAACCCCTTAAGAATTCACTATCATTTATTTTTTAGGTCCCCATTTTATTACATGGAAGTGTTTCATTTCTTTCTCGAGGATCCCTGGGCGAAGCATCTGGAAGGTCTATATTTAGGATTTTATCTTTTTATCCAATAGAAATCCCTCTGGGCCTTCAACCCCTTCTTCCCATGAAATTAAGTACATGCCCTTCTTGGGTCACTAAATTCAAAGGGCCTAGAAGAAGACAATATGGTGTGAGTGTAATGAGCGGAAAGTGGTAATTATGTTTGGGAACGGTACGATAACCCCTCAAGGGACCCCCAGTCACAAACCTTCCCCAAAGTTTGGCCACTTAATAGTAAATTTGTGAGACTCACCAAGGTGAAGCATGACCAAAATCATAATGTTTAAACATGCGTTATATAATAAAAATAAGCTCAAATACAACAGGTTTAAATGCCTTAAATATTAGGGTGATTACCTGCCACAATAACTGACTTGTACCACATGGATAAAGACCCATATTCCTTCTAAAATCTAGTTGGTGTGGTGGATTCGGTGACAATGGATTAGAATGTGGTGATAGAGTGGGATTTTGTAGGTGCAAGTGGACATTGTTGGCCATGTGGTCTCTCGGTACTCCATATCTACAACTTGAGGGCCTCGAGACACGATCTCCTTAGTTATCCCACAAAATGGGGATAACAAGCATGAAAGAACATAAAGGGTTATGAGAAATAGGGTCATTTGTCATATGCGACAAATAAGGCAAGTCTAACATTGCAAATAAAGGCAAAAACATATGAGTAAATGAATACTGGGAGGAAGATGAAGTTCTTGAAGTCACAAATGAACCGTGCAGTCCCCCTATGTTTTTGTTGTCGAAGTGCTGCAATGTTCTAGAAGAGTAAGTTCCCCTAGGGATGGTGGCACTCCCAATATCATGGCTACTCCCAGGACTAGACATTCCCCCAAGGGGATTTCTCCCAGGGGTAAGTGTAGACCCAAAAGGAAATGTGTTCCCAAGACTAGTCCCAAGGAAGAATCCCTCAGTAGAAAAGGTATGGATAAAGGGATAGCCTCCCCACTGTGAAAAATTTCCCACAAGGGATGTGCCCCTAGGGAAGGGTGTGATAACCCATGGTAAATTAAACACTCTTGACACATTACCTCCCACAGAATGACTAGGGACCGCTCCAAAACCACTAGGAAAATTCCGCCCAAAAGGTAAATTATCACTCGACAACGATGAGCCACTCATAGGAATGGTGGAGACAAAATCACTAGGAAAGTTCCATCCAAAAGGTAAACTAGGACTTAACAACAAAGAGCCACTCATAGGAATGGTGGAGGTGGAAGGGATTCCACTCCCCATGCTGAAACAAAGGCTTGGACCCCCACTTGAAAGAGATCCAGTTGTCGGCATTGAACGGATGGGATGGGCATGGGAATGCTAGGTAGACTAGTGGATGGAAAAGAGGACACGGTCGGAGTCCTTGAAATTGAGGGACCTGCAAAAATGGGCATAGATGGTGTATGTCCAATGGCGCTCGAGGATGGAAAAGTGAACATCACTAGGATTCCCCCAACCTGACTCGTGGATGGGATTGATGGTTCAACCACACTAGATGAAACACTTGTGCCCAACATGGTGTGAGGGTCGCTAAAAAAATAAAAAGGTTTAATAAAAAGTCTCTACCTGGATAAGTACTAGTGCATCTGGATTAGTCAAAGAGGGTTAAAGTTGGGTGGAGTAATTTCATTGAACACTTCCACTTCAACCAGACCAGTCTCCTCAAAAAAAATATGGGACTCTTAAAATTCATGGTCACCTATCTCGTGCCACTTGATATGTGGTTGGACCTTTGTGATGGGATATAGTCCTTGTAATCAAAAGAACCAACATAATGATTCAACCATAGTGAAAATAATATGTGCAAATCAAAACACAATTCAACCTAAGGTCGACATAGACTCAAAACAAAAAATCACATCCCTAACAAATCTAGGACAACATCAAGAAAACCAATGGTTGAGGGAGCCTTCCAAAAACCAACCCTCTGGGGAGTTGAAGTCCCCAGAAGATTGGATAGCAAAGGTATGAGGAGAAATTGTAATGAACTATGTGAAACATCCCTGACCATTGAAAGTACCCTTTATTTAGGTGAGCACCCTCTAGGGGAACTGAGACCATGAATGGATATTTTCCCCAGGTAATACATGCACGTCCCACCTGCAGTCACCTATGTAGCTACATAGGAATGATCACTAAGGCTTACACCTCACAATCAATGATCGGGCACACAGTCACATGTCCAACCACACAAAAGGGTAGGGTAACTAAGCATGAAGCTTTGAAGGTGTTACCTCAAATAGAGGCGTGGCTCAAACGAAACCCCCATATATGTAGTACTCGAAGCGATACCGCAAACACCAAAACAAATAGAGAGGGTTAATCTCCATGTAACTTTCCCCAATGCAACCTTGTGCTTGACTGTTATGTTAGAGTAGATTCCCGACACAATGGTTGCAAACATGGATTTTACACTCTTTAATGACTTCTAGGTTTCATTTTGGTGGCCTTGGAGAGTTCACTCTCCAATCCTATTCCAAGGCCCTAGGTCTATCTAATGTTGTTTTGCTAATAAAGAAAAGAGTCTAGTTGATTTTATCTTTACAGATCTTTTCTTATGGTTGTTATTTATGTCAAAGGGAAAATGGATGAAACTTTTATGGTGTTTTCGACTCCTAACCAAACCAAATCAATAAAAATATTTGAATGCAATTGGTCTATTCGATGAATTCTAGCTATGGGATTTGTTGGGCCACTATTTTGATACATTTTACACTTGTCAGTTGGCTCTTTAACTATCCTTACCTCATCCATATAGCTAGTTATTACCCCTATTGCCATGTCTTTTCATGTTTTTGAAGTCAAATTCCTTTAACAATATCTGAAAGGTGAATGTTGTGCATTTTATTGATTTTCTATGTCTTCAATAGGGTAGATTGAATTTCTAGAACATATGTTGCTAATGATGATTTTCTCAGTTCTTCTCCTATATCAACAATTCACTTATGGTACCTGAGTTTGGTTGTTAGCATATGTGCATGCACTCACATGGAAAACTACCAACTGGGTTTTGAAGACCTAGATGCTAGCATGGTGTGTGTCCCTTGGTTCATTCCCTTATCGCACATGGAATCCTTTAGGTGTGATCAAGGTTTTTCAGTAAAAAATGTGCCAAATTAGCAATAGTTAACTTCTAGTGTGAATCCTGAGATAATGAGGACGGATATCAAAATGATGGAACATGGGTTTTGTGCAGAAAGGCCTAATTTGAGTAATGAATGTGAAGATTCTTCAAAAGGTGAAGGATTTGAGATATATGGGAAAATATTTGATCTAGGTTTTCCTAGATTTTCCATTGCGGTGAGTTTCCAAAATGGTTTAATTTGTAAAACCATATTCGATTTGTAGTTCTGGTTTGGGGGATTCAGTTCCATCCTCCTCCATCACTCCGTTGTATAAATATTTTGATAAAATTGTATTGAGGGGGAACATACGAGTACATTGAATTGAATTTGTGGGAGATCAATGAGACTTATTGTTCATTTTTGTTGCCAAACAACTGTATGGATTGATGTGTGCCCTATTGTTACACGCACAATTTGTACACTGCCTAGTGTCATACTAAGTGTCGCACTTATGTCCAGTTGCATTGTTGAGTGTCATAATTCCAAAACGACACTTTTCTAAGTGTCATGCTTATATTTCATCACTCTGATACCATGGAATAAGACTTTTCCATCATCCCTAGCTATTGAAGAGAAGAAAAACCTATTTTTAAGGTCAAGCACATATATTTTCCCTTGTTTTTTGGCTTAGTTGGAGCACTAATTCACCCCTACTATGTCCAAGGGAGAGTCACTCTCATGGTGACGCCCCTTGCTAGACCAACAGGGAGAATCACTGATGCCTCCTTCCACTGTCACTGGGAGCCTCACTCATGTTAGGGTGGTTTTAACCAATCCCACTTTTCTCTATGGTTTAACTCTGAGATACTTATAGTGGTTATGATCAAGGGATGATTCATAGGACCAAGTCTCTCCTTTTTCGGTAATCAATCCTAACTTATGGAGGAAATATCTATACCTTCACTTGATATTATAAGTTTGTTGAACCTCCCAAAGCCTCTATATAAACAAGGCCTCTCAAGGGTGAAAGAGATTAGAAGGAATTAAGTTATGAAGTATACCAAAATTTTGTTCATTTGTCAACATACAGTAAGGGGATTGATAGGAGGAGCATTGGAAGAGGCTTGCAACACATCATGATTGTAAGTTCCATTGTTTCTCATATTAATAAACTTGTTGTGTTCCCTCTTTTTTCTCTTTTCAAGTTTACGTATGAATGATTGTGGATTGGTTACGATAGTTAGTATCTAACTTGGTACAAGTAGTAGAAGAAGAGGATAGTTCTATTTCTTTGCAGGTAGACTATGTTTGGAGCTGGAATGGATCCAACACCGGAACGATAAAGAGCAGCGAGGACAACTGACACAAAAATGTGCCTCTTTATCTTCCTCTCCCTGCATAATTAAATGGAAGTATGAAATGTTAGTGTCCACTTGTTCTAGTTGTCTTATTTGAATAAAACCCAACTAAGGGGAGCTCAACCTGTCCGCAGGGTGAGATTTCTCAAAACAGTTTTTGGTGACTCCACTAGGGAACTATTGTTTCCTTAGTTTTTAGCCTCTTGTTTCTTATGATTGATTGATGAATTCTTGGTTTTTGAAGTCTTATTTTTTTTTCACCCCCATTGAATAGCTTACAGATTCCTCAAAACACTTTGGTTGAATCTGGGTTGAGTTTGGGCCTATTTTCCCTTCTTTTTCAGAAGTCACACTCCCCTCCAATAGCCCACAGAGCATCATTGACAACACCCTGCAGGATTTTCAAGAGTGTCACTCTACCTTTGAATCCCTATACCTTTGTCACCTTGATCGTCACCCTTTCCTGGGTTGCGTTATGGGATTTTTGGTATCTATTTCTCAGTCTGATTTTTATCCTAGGTTCTTCTATGATTTCTCTAGACTTTGATTGGTTGGTTTTGATTGTGATTATCACTCTTCTTGTCATGATTCTTGTGAAATACTTCTGATCAAGTTTTGAACAGGTTATAAGCTGGTCAAGGTTGATCAAATCCTTGAAACTTAGTTTTAATTTCAATTAGTCTTTTCTTGTCAGATTATACAAGCATTCGACTTCTATACATTTCTTCCTGAAAAAACATTTCAAGTATTATACTTGTCAGTTTTATGAGAATTTTTCTGTCAATTTGGAAGTAGTTTGTTGCCAATTGGTTCTTAAATTTCGCTTCTATTTTGAAATACAATTTTTTTTAGAGTCGATTGTGCTATCAATTGGTCTCGAATCCTTTGGATTTAAGACTTTTTAAGAGTGATTGCTTTATTTATGAGTGCATATTTGTTTGAGTATTATTTTGCTTCTCGTTTTCTTCTAACTTAGCTTTGAACTATTTCATACTCATTGAAATAAAAGAAGCATTAAAAGAATTGCATTCAGTCTTATTTGCATGTTAGCATCAAACAAATAAATTCATGCATTCTAAATAATTAGAAGTAGAGTTAAAGTGAAAAAATTGAAGAACTTAACATTCATTGGTTTTGAAATTTTAAAGAATTTTGTTTTGATAATTTGGAAAACGTTTGGATTCTTCATTTAAGTGAAAAACAAATTGAAAAATGTTTTTGCATGCATTGAGTATTGCGCTGATTGTTTAATGGTATTTGGAAGAAAAATATACCTCTTCTCCCTCTTGTAAGTAGGATTCATTAAAAGAAATTGCACATTTCATCTTCCTATTGCATGGTTTTTGGAGTCAATTCAAAACATCATTAGTTTCATCTGCATATACCCTTGAGTAAAAACTGCTCTAAAGAATCAACCACACATAATTAAAATAAACTAGAAATTTTATTTATAGAACACCAATGCTAGTCTAGGAATTAGAATCTTTGGACTACGAAAAGTGAGTAAATTGTCCAATATTGTTAAACAAACTGTAGATTACTAAAGAGTGGTCACACCTAGTTGTCATATAGGCATAGTTGGGAACCCCCTCTAACAAAGGGGTTAAACACAAGGTCGTGTGTAGAAGAGGAGCGGATATTCCTCATCCAAAGCTTGACCAGTCTCAGTGGAAAGAGAATATATTGGGGGTTCTTCCTAAGAAACCATCGGTTTCATTTGGTATCGATGCTTCATCAATATCGAATCCATCTGGGGTCCTTAGGAGATTTACTGGTCCACTTTTCTTCAGTTCCCTTGAAGAATTTCAGAGTCATATATCCTTCTCATACGTTTGGTCTTGACTGTCGACTGTACCCCCCCGGAGGCCAACTGTGAACTGGTAGCCTTAGTGACATTTCCTAGGTTTCTATAGAGGTGAGTATGGGGGGATTCCCATGGTACCTAGGGAAGACACCGTATCACACCTTCAATACCCTTAGAGGGTGGTCCCACGAAGCAAGGGTCACTTGCACCGAAAAGGGTTGTTGCATGGAGGTCAGAGTAATTGCTTCACATTTCTTCACTAATGGCTTCATATCTCGTCTTCAGAAAATCCTACCATCTATTGTTTTCTTTGTTGATAACATTTAGCTTTTTATAGGTGTTTTCTTTCTTCACTTGTAGTTGGCATTAGATTTTTTTTTTTTTTTTAACTCTGGTCGACGACAGTCTTCGTAGGTCTCGTAGGATGCAAGGATTACCTATGAAAGGTTATGAATCCTTACCTCCTCATTCACTGAAATGTCATTCCCAAGAAGGAATAATAAATGAATAATTTAGCTTCAACTGGGAGTGTAATTTCTCCTTTACCTGAACAATTCACGGAAGGGGGTTTTGTTCTTACAAACTCACCCTTAACTGATCCTTTTGGCCCAATTGTTCTACGAATACCTCCTTTGGGAGATTTTACGCCTGTACTACAATATTATCCTTTCCAATTACCACTCAGACCATATGATGACATTTTAGCCATAGAGTCGAGAACATCTAACCCTATAGAAGGTTTTACTACCCATGTTCGAACATATGAATTAGTTGATGCTACTCAGACTCTTTCTATTACTCCTTCTAATCTGTGGAGAAGGCCAGGATATTTTCTTTAAGATGGGTATGAACCAGACCTAACCTATTCCTATTGCGACACAGTCACCTGTAGCCTCTCCATATGGTTCATATATAGGTAATATTGCTCCTTTTGCAAGTCAAGTGCCAAGTAGCTCAGTTCTTCTCCTTCCTAGTCAATTAAGTAGCACTACAACAGTTTCACACACTGTACCTTTGCAAATTGGGAGTTCATTTATACCGTATAATCCTATCGGGACACCTCCTCCTCTAATACCACAAAATCCTATTAGAACACAAGTTTTAGTGAGGGAGATTTTTTTTTCCAGTAGAAAGAATCTTGTTGGTGGGATTTCCATTTCATTGGAAAAACCCTCTCTATTACCCAACATGTGATTAGAGGACAAGTTAAAGGACAATTTTCAAACCCTTTTTTTGGAATCCAACAACATCCCTGGGGGAAAATTGCTTCAGCAGGACCCACATGGGGGAAAACTATTCAGGAGGGACCCTCTGATCCTACTCCCTTAGGACTCTATTCTGGGAAACCATTTCCAGGTGTTTTCAACCCTACCTGGGCTCAACCAATACAAATAGATTTTCCTCCACAAGGAAACATACCTGATCAATTGGTGAACCCAACCCTTTTTTCCCAACTTCCTCAATCTGTGAATCTCACTTTTACTACCCAGATTCCTCAACAACAACCTATAGGAGGAACACCGAGATATAACATGCCTTTTTAACCAACTTATGGTCCTACTAATATTTTGATGCCTCATCAATATTACAAAGTATCCTCAATGAAATTGACAATTACCTTTTCTAGCCACTTTGGACCTTCCAGACTTGTCGAGGTTGACAAATGATCCCATATTGCATTCTCCTTTCTAGCCAGTAATTCATGCCAAGTTACCATCAAATATTCCTAAGTTTGACAAAAAACCCATTTTCGACCCATTTTCAACTTCTGATTAGATATGAAATGTGTATGGAGATTTTGACCTCCATTCGAAAATCCACCTCCACGCATATCTTTGATCATATTCATGAGTGGAGGTAGTGAAGACAATTAAATAAAGTTGTTATTCCAGATCATTTAGTGGAAGAATGGTTCACGAAGTCCCTTTTACCACCCATTGTTTGTGATGTTGCAATGGGAGGTGTGGTCACTGAAGAGAAGGCTATTAGTCATGCTCAATATTTGGATTTGGTTTATCCCAATATGGTACCTTGTACACTCTAATCTTGAATTCTCCTCATATGTCAATTGATCCATCGAAACCATCATCTGACGCTCATTCTGATGGTGTCATCGGTTCTTTAAAAATTCAATATGCTACACAATCAAATGGGAAAACAAACCATTCATATTCTACCCCAGCTATGACGCAGACTTCCACTCCATCCAACCCTGCTTCCTCTCCTGCTAAAACCTGACAGGTGAATGTAGTCTAATCTGCTTCATCCCCACAACGTAGAGGAAAGAAGAAGATTAAAAATAAATATAAAAAAAATCTTGATCAAGTGAAGAGTTTGCAAACACAAACAAAACCACCTATTGTTGATAAACAACCACGACAAAATCTAAAATATCCATGTTTAATTTGTGGAGACGATCATTACACTAGGGATTTTCCTCACTAAGATGAAGTGACAAAGTTTTTAAAAGGGAATTCCCAACCCGTTGTTTTGAATAATCCTTTTCCACAACAACATCAAAAAATGGTTGCTCAAAATCCTTCACCTCTGTAAGGGGGAAACACAGGTTATCCTCCTAGAGGGGATGCTTCCTCAAGTTCACATTTTTTTTTATGTTTAATGAGACTGTAGATTTGAATACTAGAGAAAATATATATGATACACCACCAGGGAAAACTAATAACGAAAGTGTATCTAATGGAACTACAAATGAAACACCTTCCACTTATGCTACCCCTATGTATGGACCTCTCTAGATATAGAAACCAACAATTTACTCAATATTGCATCCACCCAAGAGTATTATCTGATGGTCGAATTTTAATCCAAACACATGTGTTGCCCAGAACTATGGCATTGTTGAAGATCTGGCACAAGCAACATGTGCGATGTTGACACTCGAGGTTCTACAAAACTTTCTAAGTCAGTGTAGAACTCTCTTGGCAGCCATTGGAGTTGTAGACCCTGAGTCATCCCATACTATTACATTTAATATGGATGATTATAAATCAAGGCTTTCTCATCAAATTGCATTTCAAATTCAAGTTGTTGTTCGGAATAAGAACATCCATCGTACTGTCTTGGATGAAGGATTTTTGACATGTGTTATGTCCTTAGCTTATTGGAAATCCATTCACTCTCCTAGTCTAAATCATTCCTCCACTACATTGGAATCATTTGATGGATGAGGTTTCCGACCTTTTGGACTGTTGCAATCTTTAGCCATTGAATTGGGGGAAAAAACTATTTATGACGATGTAGAAGTGGTCGACGCTCCTCTAGATTATAATTTGTTGCTTGGATGGAGCTGGTTTTATGAGATGAATGGTGTTGCATATTTGGTCTTTCGTCTTGTACAATTTCCTCACCAAGGGAAAATTGTTACCATTGACCATTTAGATTATTGCACACTAGATATTCACAACCACACTACCAACAATGTCCCATTTTTGGGATATTCAAAGCTTAGCTATGAGAGTGTGGGAGTAGGTCTCCTAAAATATTCCTCACTCATGGGAGATTTTCCCCTATATTCCCCTGAAACCTCACAGCAAAATGCAACGATTAATATGATTTCAACCACGGTTCACCAATCCCTTGAATCATTTAATCCTTGGGTCATACCTAGTCCACTCAAAATCGATCTGTTCGACAATGTTATGCTTCTTAGATGAGTTGAGGCATCATATGACACTTTTAAATCTACATCTCCTTCTTCTGACGACCAACATTTGGTGGCATCGAATTCCTATTCTCTGCCTTCCTGGTTAAACTCTTTATCATATTGCTTTGACTATCTCCTATAGATTTTTCCATTGGACGAATCCATAATGGAAATTCTTAGCATAGAAGAGTTACCTTGGGGTGATCACCACCATCGATCATCTTTTCTCCCAATTTTGGATGTGATAGAGGACGAGATTAAATCCATATTTCCATATGATATTTTTAGTAACCCTTAATCTTCGATACTTACTCATGATACTATTTTTGAGGGAAATTTAGGGAATGTCACGCAAACCATTCAAGTTGATATATCTGAAAAATATGGTGTCATGGAAAACATACAATTAGATGTGAATTTTTCACCTGAAGAAATTCAAGATTACACAATCTTATTTGATGAATTCCACAATGTTTTTGCTTGGAGCTAAGAATAAATGTTAGGGATTGATACTTCAATCATAGTGCATGAAATCAAACTTTACCCTGGAGCTAAACTTGTACGACAAAAGCTTCACCCAATGCATCCTAGAAAAACTACGAAAATTAAGGAAGAAGTAGAAAAAATATTGAAAGTTGGTTTCATTTATCCTGTACCTTTGACCGAATGGGTTTCTAACATCATTCCAGTCATGAAAAAACAAGGGATAAGTAGAGTTTGTGTCAACTATAGGGATCTCAATAAGGCTTGTCCTAAGGATAATTACCCTACTCCTTTCATTGACCAAATCATCGAAAATTGTGTCGAAATCCTAATCTTTTCATTCATGGATGGATTCTCAGGCTACAACCAAATCGATATTCTCCCCTCTGATCAACATAAAAAAACTTTCATCTTTCCAGGGGGAACCTTTTCCTATCGCAAGTTTCCCTTTGGCCTTAAAAATGTTGGAGCTACCTTCCAGCGGGCTATGTCGTATGCTTTCCACGATATTAAGAACATTGTTGAACCTTACCTCGATGACTTGCCTACTCATTCAACTCGTCAAGAGAATCACATTGATCATATGAGATCCATTTTTCTTATATGTAGGTTCTACAATATACGTTGGAATCCTCACAAGTGTATTTTTTCTATTGAATCAGGTAGACTCCTCGGCTTCATGGTTTCCAAAGATGGGATTAAGGTGGATCCCTTAAGAGTGAAAGATATTTTGGCTTTACCTCCTCCCCATGACCTAAACCAACTCCAAATTTTGCAAGGGAAGGAAAAATTTATACACCAATTCATCTGCAGCTATGCAAAGATCACGAAAGGATATATGTGATTACTGAAGAAGGGTGTCCCTTTCATTTGGGATGACCAAGCTCAATGATCATTTTATGTTCTCAAGCATGATTTGACACATACACCATTGTTACATCCCCCCAACTATATGAGAGATTATATCCTTTACTTTTTTGCCTCTACTTCCACTATTTCCATGGTGTTAGTTCAAGAGGATGAAGACGACTTAGAACATGTGGTCTACTACTTGAGTAAAAGCCTCATTGGCCCTGAACTTTGATATTCACATGTTGAGAAGTTGGATTTGGCAACGGTCATCTTTGTTCAAATATTTCACCATTACATCCTACTCCGCAAAACCATTGTTTATTCAAACCCCATGCATCATATTCTGACTCGTCAAGTACTGGGGGGGAAATACTATAGGTGGATCGTAATTCTTCAAGAATTTGACCTCGAGTTTGCTAAATCGACATCAAAGAAATATTTGGTATTTGTTGAGTTAATATATGACTTTCCCCGTACCGATGTAGAAACTGAGCCCTCTGACTAATTTCCAGATGAGTCATTGTTCCTCATCAGTACCTTTGATCCTTGGTATGGAGACATTATGCTATATCTCCAGACCCAATGTTTTTAGCCTGACGTATCATGTGACAAGTGTCATCGCATTCAACATCATGATAAATATTATATTATCATTGGCGACACTCTCTATGTCATGGTATCAATACCGTTCTGCGAAGGTGTCTAACTCATGAAGATGTTTAACATTCTTTCAATGACTTTCAATCAATATTATGTGGCGGTCATATTTTTAGGATGGAAACAACTCAGAAAATACTACGTGCAAGGTACTTTTTGGCATCGATCTTTAAATACTATATTGAAGCCATTAAAAAATTCCCACCCTGTCAAATCTTCCAGAAGAAAGCACATACCCACCCTACTCCACTACATCCAATAGTTGTTGTTGGCCAATTTTCCAAATGGGGAATTGATTTTATGAAATGTAATCCTACCTCTGTTACGCACCCACTACCATAATCAAGTTTTCATTGATTTCTGCAGAATCAGAGCCCCCAAAATATCTACGGAGGCCTAGCGTAAGCTAACTCTCTCTCTCTCTCTCTCTCTCTCTCTCTCTTCTCCCATGTCATCGCGGGTCAGGATCACAGGTCAAATAATCATGGCACTTCTTGTATTTCGTGCCTTGACGCTACAGGAATGTCGAATCGTTCGATTCTGCAACCGCCAAACCCCGACAGGGCTAGTGACTGGCCAATAGGGACGAATCCCAACAGGGTTAGTGAATGGCAATTAGGAACGAACCTGTCGCGCGGTTGAGTGGAGTACAGGTGGCGAGAGGGGAAACATGACCTGGAGGGAGACGTGACAAGAGGCGGGTCCCACTTCACACGCCACACCATTCCAGACCCCCCCCATTAAAGGTAGAATGGCAAGGGGGGTCCGGAATTTGCCTGAACGTCGTTGATCAAGGCGAATTAATCCTGACCGTTCAAGAGTTGCGCATTCAATTCCGAACCCCCCCTCACCGCTAAAGGCAGAACAACAAGGGGGCTCCGAAATGAAGCCTCAACTGTAGATCTGGGTGGGTGGACTCTGGCCGTCCATATCTGCTCGCCACTTACCCTAATGCGCATTCTCACCCCAGCTTAAAGACGGTGTCTCTTCCTCACATCTCATGGTCATCCCAGACCCTGGATCCTCCGAGAGGATCCTGTCCGTTCAACAGAGCTTAACCACATGTTAACATCTCGATATTTATAAGTCTGGATTTCGGGGTTTGAGATCACAAGGGAACATGCCCTTCGGTATCCCGAGTGCCGAAATGCCGAAGTGCCAAACAAGCCTAAATCGGTGATTAGCCCCGTGGGTTATGCCTTGGTCGATATGACCTCTTCCCATATGACCACGGTCTCTCTTCCGTCGGGATTTGTCAAGGCGAGAGCCTGACCTCTTGTCAACAGGACTCCCGAATCCCCGATCCCCAATTTCCCNCTCTCGACACGTAGCCTCCAGGAATCGGTCGGTCTACGACTGCTTCGGGGTTTCCACAATGGAACATCATGATCTCTCGTCACCAGAACTCCTAAGTTCTCGATTCCCGATTTCCCAAAATGGGAACTCTCACGACATGTGGCCTCCTTTAATCGGATGACCTGAATCTACTTCAGGGTTTCTACCATGGAATGCCCCGATATTTCGTCACCAGAACTCCCGAGTTCTCGACTCCCGATTTCTCGAAGTGGAAAATCTCTTGACACGTGGCCTCCATTATTCGGACGGTCCAGATCTATTTTGGGGCTTTCGCCCCTATTCACTAGGGGTTTATCCCTCAGGTATCTCCTGACAGATCCAACGACTGTCAGGTTTTCCAACCGAGATCCGACGACTCAGACAGGTTCCTAACTTGTGTGCTCTCCCACGACTTCTTGGACGTGGAAAGATCAACGGTCCGGATGCTCTCATGGACCTTGGGGATCTACAGTCCCGATCTCTTCACTACCCATGAAGACACAGCAATTCACAGGGGTAAGGCACTTAACATCCTACTTTCTCCTACCAAATCTAACGGTCATGAGTGACCACAGATTTCCCGACGGGATCTCGTCCTTCG
>SNQJ01S0035911.1:46303-69749 GCA_010110895.2 Picea sitchensis | reverse complement strand
TATATAAGTCTCAAAAACTTAGGCTACATAGCCTATACATCATCATCTCAAATCTAGGACAACATCCATCTGGAGACTTTATTAGTCTTCCTATGGAGCATGGTTCTCGTGATAGTCAATAACTGCTCTAGCCACTCGGCATAGTAGGTGACTCATGCCCTCATACACACCCTCTCTGTGTCTTTGTAAGTGACGAGGGATATCTCAAATATGCAATGAGGGGACCCCCATGGTTAAACCCCTCAAGTTCCTCTCCACATCCCAAATTTCTTCGACATCATCATCACATCCATCTATCTCAAAGGATTCCCTACGCCGAGCATATGCCAACATACCATCAAGACACATTGGTCCTTGATTTGCAAGATGAAAATTATTAGTTAATCCCTTTGTACAACAACAAAAAAACATATATATCAAAACTTTAAAAAATAGAAGATTATAAGGTCCTATTATTTAGAGTTCTATCTGAAGCATCCCTTTGTGCTCCTTGAGGGAGCACCAATACTTCCCCAGAAATCCATACCAGCATAAGGGAAATCCTCTATCATAGGTAGTTTCTTCTTCCAACAGTCGAAGAAGTCATCATCAAAAGAAAAAATTGGACAACTGACCCCTAATCGAGCTAAAAAATTAATCCATGTCTCCATGTGAGGTTCAAAAACTAGGCGTAGATGCATGCGAATCTGAGGATGCAACAAGGGAAATCTCTCTAGAAATAATGACACTAATAAAGAACCATATCCGAACTGTTTATGTTTTTTGATCTTACACCTTATCATTTGGTCTTTCAAATTGGTCAACACACCACCACACCATTTGAAAATATTGGGTTCTATGCACTCAACTTCATAAGACATCTTCGAGTTAGAAATGAGGTGGGGATAAGTGCTTCCTACCAGTTTAGTGATGGTAAATGTAATGGTGCGGAGAGGACTATCTACTATATCTTTAATAA
Source organism: Picea sitchensis (assembly GCA_010110895.2). Lineage (NCBI taxonomy): Eukaryota > Viridiplantae > Streptophyta > Pinopsida > Pinales > Pinaceae > Picea > Picea sitchensis. Next base: position 68,791 of record SNQJ01S0035911.1, on the reverse strand, counting down.
CAATCTTTCCACTGGTCTTGTGGGACCTTACTCGACAAAAATCCGAGACATAACTGATAGTAGTCCTACTCGTGCCACAAGACCCAGACAGTGTAATAGGTTCTCCTCGATTTGAGAGCCCTGTCAGAAAATATATATCCTCAATATTTGTCTCAAGGCAGTGAGGACTAAGTTTGAAAACCTATTCGGTGACATCCCACATCACTATAATATGTTCCAATAGTAGTAGTTATTTCCTCATGCTCTGTGTTTTGAAGAATTTCAATAACCCACGGTTCATGAGAGCATTGACAATATGTTGATATTGCAAGGCAGAAAAATCATCACTTTCATGTTCTCATTCCTTCCACTCCAACATGGTGGCAAGAAATATCCTGAAAATGGAAAGAGAAATCATCAGTGAAAATTTGACAAAAAATGGTTTATTTTCCATTAATAAAAACTCAAAAAACAAAAATGCACATGACGCCCTCCAGAATGAGCCATAAGGTGTTGACGTCCCCTCTTTTTTTATGTATAGGGTGTCTATGACACCCCCCATGACAGTCTAGGGGGCGTCACTACTCGATGGCACCATGGAAGCCCTAACCTAGCTCAAAACTTAGATATACTTGCCTCAAATGACAAAATAAAACCATGAAAAGATAGAGGAGGGAGAGAACACCTAACTGGTCTAGATGATGGCCGAAACGATGTCCCGGATCTCCTGAAATAAACAACAAAATAACCGCTCAAGAAAGGTAAAAAACTCAAATTTTACAAGGAGAAGTGAAAATGAATTGCAATTTAGCCCATTTGGCCCTATTTTAACTTTTTAATTAATTCATTTTTACCCACTTTTATATTAAATTACCCTAGAAAAGCTAATTTTATGGTTTTTTTTTTTTAATATTTCTATCAATATCTCACACTCTTTTTGTCTAGACTTGGTATGTTTGACAAGAACCAAAACATTTTTAACGACTTCATCTTCAAAGAGCATGCTTATACTTTATTCGAGCTTTGAAAAACAAGGAAAACATTGTTTGTCGAGTGATAGTTTACCCCTTTTTAGGTCTCATCAAACTAATTATGAAAATGGAATACTCTAATTACTTTGGTTAGAAGATTTCTCTCTCGTATCATTTTATAATTTTTCGGGCCTAAGGGACTAAAATTTATGAAAATTCAACTTTGGAGTTTTCTTTAGGTTCTTTTAAAACTCCCTAAACATGAAAAACCATCGAGTTTACCTTCTTTGGACTCATTAAATTACTCATTGAAGGACCCATCTGGGATCGAACCCTTACTTCTTCAAGTTTTTTAAACGTATGATAAGGAACTTACCGAAGGTGAGTTATACCAAGAATTTGTTATCCTCCTCAAGCTCGTTAAAAAACAAATAGGTACTCGTCTATCTAGATGGGGGAAAAATTTTGGGAAGTGGGTCAAGTTTCTAAAACATTATGACAATTGTTTTTAGTCACCCTTGAACATGGCACTTGTCTGTGTTTTTCTTACAGTTGGATAAATCGACACGTCTCTGAGTCATACCAATTCCATGTGTTGTCATACTCTTTTGACTCCTTTGAAGAGAACATTTGGTTGTCATCACATTATGTTTGGGTATATGCCTCATTGAGTCAGTGATGCCAAGTCACCTGTAGTGCCATGTAATGTTCAAGGGAAGTCTCAGCTTCAATCAACCTCTACAATATTATCCATTTTCATACATGTATCACTCTGTCCATATTTTCTCTATCACCTCAACTCACTATCCTAGTCATTTTGGTGTCGATGATGGGAGATACATCATGTCCCTCCTTTGATGAGTCTATCCCTGTCGACATCAAATCATTATTCGAGAGTCATACTTAGAAAACAATTAGTGCCTTGGAGCCTACATGTCTCAATGGAAGGTTTCCTCACTTTTGACAGTGGGTTTACACCATTGACCTCTGATCGAAAGATTCTGACAAATGTTCAAATTCATCTCATTTATTCACATTCGTAGGATTGTACTAGGGTACCTTGGGATTCATTATCTTCCCTAGTGATTTCCCTCGCACTCATTAACGATATACAATAATGACTGGTAATCAAGTGGCTTCTACCATATTTGACACCATCATATGTATTCGCATGGTTAGAATTGTATTTATTCAGGATCAAGATGAAGACCCTAGGATCATTTTTGGAATCTACTAGTGTTATGTGCCTAACCCAGGTTGTGATGGAGGAAAATATTACTAATGTACACAGTCACATAGATCCACTTTGTATTTTTCCATGGCTATGTTGTTGTCATATTGTAGCTCCACTGTGTAAAATATTGTGGCTACAACTTGATTGAGTCATGGAGGTATGGATCCACATTGTATGTTTGGTGGCCATATCCTAAGTAAATTATTTCATGGATCTGCAGTGTATTAGTCGGTGTCCATGCTTCAAGTACATTTTGTACCGAGCATGGGTATTCCTACCTCAGGACAATTCATATATATGTTGTTTGATGTTTTTTACGGCTTCCATCTGGCTCTCCTATTCCAACACCCCTTGCCGCACATCATTCTTTAAAATGCTTTGGCCATCAACGTTCTTCTAACCTCACATTTTAGGAGGTGTTGGCCCTTGACCAAGTTTTCAGATATCTTTGGTCAAGTTTGACCTACTTTGGGACTTTGACAACCTGTCGAAGGAGGAGTGCAAGACGAAGCAGATATCACGAGATCTCGACCCCTTTTTGGAATTTGGGATTATGTAACGGGTATGGGATGTCGGCCCATGGGTTTACCCATATTTAGGCCTATTTTGTAATGTATATAGATGTTTAGGCAATGCAAGGATATATAGAGAATACATATATGTGATGTTAGATAGATGGTTAAGTGCTAGATCTATGTGATCGAAGGATTGTAAGAGCTCTGTGCATACTGTGTGAAGCTTGCAGAGCTAAGTGCAAGTGACTATAGAAGTCTTATTGTTGTAACCTATCTTGGGGAAGGAGGATCTGGCGAGGTGCGCGCAAATCTCTTGTCCTATGCGAAGTAAGATTTTGTGGCTCTATGCATGTAACTAATTTTTGAAGACAATAAAGAAGAAGAGTTGGTGGACATAGCCACAGGGTGGGGGTGAACCACGTAAATGTTGTGTTGTCCTGCTTTGTGCAATGTCTTGATATGTGTATGTCTTTACTTGCTAAGTGCTTTGATATAGATAGATAGATCTGCTTATGCTTTGTGCTAATGATGTATATGGATGTAGATCTAACGTATGTGAATGTGATTAGTGCTTGAATCTGCTAGATTTAATCTACCTCTTTATGATAAGTTCTTATATACAACAGATCTGAGTGAATGATGCGATGCTCTGTTTTATCTGCGCAGTAGAATAGTGGTAAAATACTGATGAACTATTGGTGCTAAGTGCTCTGTTAAGTATTACAATCACAACTATGTGTCCCAGCTAAGGTTGCAGACACCTGAGTCCTGCAACCACCCCTGCCTCTACCTCGAGTGAGACTTCATCTGCTTCGCAGGTGTTGCCGAAAGGGCCGATAGTTAGGTCTTTGTTGGTGTATTGTTGTAACATTGAACCCTGGGTCTACCCCTGTGCCAACACATGGTTCCATTATTGGGACCTGAAACTGTGATTGTTAGGAACTAAGGAAGAAGAAGCTTTGTGCAAAGATCCGACCTAAAACTGTGGAAGATCTGCTCATAGATCTGTCGCTCTAGTGCACAATATTCTACTTGATTTATATATCTCTGTGCTAAAGATAAGAGGTAAGATATGAATGCTTTGTGCTTTGAGAAAGGTAAAAGTAAGAAGTTTTTAAAAGGGTAAGATATGTAATCTCCGTGCTCTAATAAAGGTAAGAATAGTGAAAAGTTGTAGATTTGAAGGCTTTGAGACTTGTAGAAGTAAGATAAGTGGAATTTTATTTTTCAAAAGTATGGATCTAGGTATGGTTGATAGATTATGTCCTAGCTTGAAAACTAGGGCCCTAATAGATGAAAGAAGGTTTGATATGCATAACTCTGATAAGAATAGTGAAAGATATGTTATACCTATGCATAGAAAGAATGTTTGGATTAACAAGTGGATGCAGGATCCTAGAAAGCACTGTTTGCAGGTTAGCTACTACGATCCTAGCGCGCAGTACATAAAGAGTTAGGGATCATTTAAAAGAAAGAGAGGATTAACCCTCTGTTATAGTTGCAGAAAACTAGGACATCTTACTAAGGACTGCCCTGGGAGAAGACCTAGTTGTCTCTGTTGCAAAGCTATGGACCACGAAGTATTGGATTTCCCTAGAATGATTGTTAAGATTGAAGGAATGAACATGGGACAAGAAAACCCTAAGGCATATCCAGAAATGGCAGAACCCCAGAAAGAATTAGAGAAATCATTGTTGCAGATAAGAGAAACCCTGGATGACCATCGACATGTCAACTTATTAGAGATATTCAAAGAAAAAGAATGCCTTGAAGAAAGAATATGAGACTTCGACATTGACTGTGTTCTAGATGAGGAAACATGGGTGAATATCATGACAGAAAGAACTTGGGAACTTTTAGGGAAGCCTTCTATGACTCCTTCATTGGGAGGAATAGGGATATTTAGAGGAAAGTTGATAAACCTATGTGGAAAGCTCACCAAGATATCTATGAATGCCAACGGAACTTCAACAGAGGAAGATTTTTAGATTATTAAATTTATTGAGAACAACGACCCATTTACCATGTTACTAGGAAAACCTTGGGTTAAAAAAGATCAGGCCAGAAGGAAAGAAGAAGAAGAAGTTTTAGAGAAGAAGAAGCAAGAGTTAAAAGATTTTATGACTAGAAAGATCGCACACATGATTGAAGAACAGAAGAACATATCAAATATATTTAACACCAGAGACTCGGATGTCGAAGTTGCAAGAACACTAGAACACCCACAAAAGATTGAATTACCTATTCCAGATAAAGAAGAAGCATCACCCTCGAATCTTAGGAAAGAATATCAACAACGCGAAGTAACTATGCCACAAGAAGATAAGAATCATAATGGAAGAAGGCATACAGAGACGAAGCTCACTGGAAAGAAGGATAGAAAGCTAAGTAAGAAGAGAGTTAAGATTAACAAGTTACAAAAGGTTCCAGAAGGAACCTCGCAGATGAAAAATTTGCAAAATTGGAACTTCGTCGGGATAACAGAACATCGTCACATGGAACTTTGCCATGGCGAAGAAATATATTCATTGGGACTAATATAACCATTCAGTCGACCCTCTGAATGGGTCGAAAGGAATTTATGGTTCACCACCAAACTGTTGGACCACACCGTAATGGACAGAACAAAGTTAATGAAGTCTTCTTTCCCGTTGCCAACCGTTGTAAGAGATCCACTTCCAATTTATCTATTTATCCCATCGCGCCATGCCCCGAGAACAATTTTGATAACCATGAATTTGAGCCCATGGACTCGCTGATCTTAAACACTGCTCATTGTCCTATTGCCCTCTATCATATTGTTGTGTCTAAGTTACTCCCCGAACCTGAGATTTTCAATCCCAAGTGTGTATGTCGACAGAGTTCAGTGCTGCAGATAAATTTTTTGAATAATTTTTGATCGACCTCATGACTGAAAGAGTCATGTAAATTTCTATAGGTGTACAAGCTTCATCGAAGAGAACAGTGCAAGCCTCTTCATTGACTGCTTGCGGAGCAGGACCATCCCGACCATCAGCAGAAAAGAGAACCAAGCATAAAGACGACCTCATGAATGCAAAACTGATTCCAGCCATACTGCCCGATTACATCCCACCTCTGGCTGGCACAATGAACGGTGATAGTGTAACATGCAATTTCGAGTACACCATAGTTACTGTGTACCTCTCGAAGGAGATACACGTAGTTTGAACAGACCAGGACAAGATCGAAACACTAAATTTTAGCGACTTCAACCTTGGGGATCGCAAGATCTATGGCATGCTGGCCCCATACAAGTACTTGACCAGAACTAAAGGAAAGAATTCCTTGGGGACAGGAAGACTTTTATGGCAGCCGCTGGCCCATAGCTGCTATCACTCTGACCAGAACTAGCGAAGAATTTGAATATCATTCCCGGCCTTTGACAATGAACCGCATAATCCACCTCATCAACATCATGAAAATCCCACACTTCTAAGACACCCAGGAAGTCAATGCCTATGTCACGCTGCTACTATCGTGTTATCATGGCATCTACTTATGGATCGACCACCACATTAAAATTGACCTGACACTAATCCACAGGATCACAGGCCTCAGTATGAAAGGACCTGACCCGTAGGACTTTTATCCAGGAAAAGCCGTAGATCACACACTTGCACAAAGGATAAAGGACTCCTATGGCGATGTTGAGAAGGGAACATGAGGCTACAAGGTAGCTTCCATTCAGAGTGGCACAGTGCGCCTCACATGCCAACTAATAGCTGGAAAGTTAGTAAGGAAGAACCGACCTGCGCAGGTCATCGAATTTGTTTTTGACCTCGCAAGGAAGTGCGCGTAAGGCGTATATATGAACTGGGTGAAGTACCTAGTTAACCAGTTGGAACTTGATTGCTGAGAAGCCCAATACTAGGGTTATGAATTCCATTTCAGCTGGCTCCTAGTCCTCATTTCATTTGTTTCCTGGGAGATGCCGGAAGGAGCAACCTTCCTAGATATAGAGCCGTTCGAACCGCTTGCCTTGAAGTTTGCTACCATGTGGTATTCAATAGATATGAACAAACAATGGCAGTCGAATGTTGTGTTTCATACATACTACCTTCAACTAAAGTGAGCCATCAAAGATGAGCCTCACATGACTCCAAAAACACTACAAATTTTCTGACCACTGATGAAGTTCAACGCAGATCGACACTTCACTTACATTACAACGCGAGAATATGAACATAAAGAGCATCTACAGACATATTATAAGATTACAGAAGAAGACCTGGAGGAAATCACTAAGGAATGGTCTGCTGATATCCTTATCCCCACCAACCCCACAGATATATCTGATAATGATAGCCCGGAGGACACCCATAAAGAACATAATACACCCAGAACCAACAGAAAGAAGAAGACTGAGGAGGTCCAAAACTTAAGCAACACCTTAGTGAATACTGCTTCCACATCACCTGACTGAGGGGGTGGTGACGAAGTCAAAGCTTAACAGAGGCCTAGCAAAGTAACATTGCCCAGAGATGAGGAGGACCCCTTGAAGATGAGAAAGGTTTCCCCCTCGAAACCTTCTTCCCAGAAGAAGTCAAAATCCACCATGACCAAGATGCAAACTGTCCTCACCTCTGATGATTTGGATTTCATCATCGCAGCCCTGAATGATGCCTCACTAGAAATAGCAGAGAAACAAACGGCCAAGCAGGAAGAAATGTATGATAGGATCAAAGTCGAACTCTGAGGGGTACAACATGCCCTTTAGTCCATTCACGCAGTTTCCACTATGCCTGAAGAACCAGAGTTGGGAGATGCGCCAACCCAACTCCACCAACTAGCTGATACAGTCAAAGCTCGCCTCCGATGAGCACAGGAAGAAACCGACCAAGCCACCCAGGCTTTGATGCAAGCACAAGGAGTACTTGTCGAACAACACTGAGATGCAGAACAAGAAAATATTGATCTCGAAGAAAAGTTCGATGAAGAAAAAGCATAGATGCATCAAGGAAAAGAACATTTGCTCACAGAGCAACTTGAAGTAAAAGAAGTGGTTAGCATAACACTTCTCTCTGTGACATTCTTAAAAATAAAGGTAGAGGATCGAGTCACACAGCAAGTGGAACAGCTCGTAGAAGCTATCTGGTAGTTACAACAACACATAGCAAACTTAGAGCTTTGCGCAGTGCCTGAGACCCCACGGGATGTAAGGGACCAAAGAGCAGCAACTACTCGAAGCGTAGTTGAGAGAATAAAATCCCTTACTATGTAATGTAAGCAACTTACTGATCGCAGTTCCCATACCTACGAGCAACTCACAGAGAATCCAGAACTAAAGGCACTGGAGTCGCAGCTCCAAGAGGTGAAGTATCAAGCCAAAATGATATAGGCACAGCTGAAGCCTCTTCCAGCTGTGGAAAGAATGAAGCGCTCCCAAGAGGAACGCACTACCCAACAACAGATCCACACTATCCAAATAAAAGTTATGGAAGTAGCTCAGAGACTCCAACCTGTACAAGATAAGGCCTACCAATTGTTCATGGAGGTAGAAGGCTAAGGAGAAGAACTAGAGCAGGTTGTTATTGCAACTGAACAATGCTTGGAGGGGCCTGTGAATGAGGTATTCATCCAAGAGTTCATTGCACAAGAGGCCATGGCACAACAACAAGTCGAAGCAGCTCGAGCCAATCTCGAGGCTTTCAAAGTAGAGCTACCCAGATCAGAGTGACTTGGGATGAGTCACAGGTGAGTGTTGGGGGCCTGTTGACCCTTGACCAAGTTTTGAGATATCTTTGGTCAAGTTTGACCTAATTTGGGACTTCGACAGCCTATCGAAGGAGGAGCGCAAGACGAAGCAGAGATCGTGGGATCTCGACCCCTTTTTGGGTCCTTTTTGGGATTTGGGATTATGTAATGGGTATGGGATGTCGGCCCATGGGTTTACCCATGTTTAGGCCTATTTTGTAATGTATATATAGATGTCTAAGCAATGCAAGGATATATAGAGAATACATCTATGTGATGTTAGACAAATGGCTAAGTGCTAGATCTATGTGATCAAAGGATTGTAAGAGCTCTGTGCATACTATGTGAAGCTTGCAGAGATGAGTGCAAGTGACTGTAGAAGGATTAGTGATGTAACCTAGCTTGGGGAATGTGGATCTGGCGAGGTGCGTGCAAATCTCTTGTCCTATGTGGATTAGGATTTTTTTGCTCTTTGTATGTAACTGATTGACTGAAGACAATAAAGAATAAGAGTTGGTGGACGTAGCCCCAGGGTGGGGGTGAACCACGTAAATGTTGTGTTGTCCCACTTTGTGCAATGTCTTGATATGTGTATGTCTTTACATGCTAAGTGCTTTGATATATATAGATATATCTACTTATGCTTTGTGCTAATGATGTATATGGATGTAGATATGACCTATGTGAATGTGATTAGTGCTTGAATCTGCTAGATTTAATCTACCTCTTTATGATAAGTCCTTAGATACATCAAATTTGAGTGAATGATGTGATTCTCTGTTTTATCTGTACAGTATAATAGTGGTAAAATACTGATTAACTTTCGGTGCTAAGTTCTTTGTTAAGTATTACAATCACAGCTCTATGTCCCAGCTAAGGTTGCAGACACCTGATTCCTGCAACCACCCCTGCCTCTACCTCAGGTGAGACTTTATCTGCTTCGCAGGTGTTTCTGAAAGGGATGGTAGTTAGGGATTTGTTGGTGTGTTGTTGTAGCGTTGAACCTTGGGTCTGCCCTTGTGCCAACAGGGGGCAATCTATTACATGAAAAACTTGCACACTACCTAGTGTCATAATAAGTGTCGCACTTATGTCCAATTGCATTGTTGAGGGTTGTAATTTCAAAACGAAAATTTCCTAAGTGTCGCATTTATATTTCATCACCCTAACACCATGGAATAACACTTTTCCATCATCCCTAGCCATTGAAGAGAATAAAAATCCATTTTGAAGGTCGAACACATGTCTTTCCCCTTGTTTTTTTGGCTTAGTTGGAGAACTGACGCCACCCTGCTATGGCCCAGGGAGCGTCACTCTCAGGGTGACACCCCTTTCTAGAACAGTATGGATCATCATTGACCAATCCCACCTTATTATATGGTTTGAATCCTAGATACTTCTGGTATTTATGATCAAGGGATGATTCATAGGATTAAGTCTCTACTTTTTGGGTAATCAATCCTAACTTATGGAGGAAAGATATCTACCTTCCCTTTATATTCTAAGGTGGTTGAACCTCCCAAATCCTTTATATAAGCAAGGCCTCTCAAGGGTGAAATATATTAAAAGGAATTAAGGTCTAAAGTATACCAAACTTATGTTCATTTGTTAGCATACAATAAGGGGTTTGATAAGAAGAGCATTGGAAGAGGCTTGCAACACATCATGATTGTAAGTTCCATTGTTTCTCATATTAATATACTTGACCTATTTCCCTATTTTCATGTCTTTTCAAGTTTACATATGAATGATTGTGGCTTGGTCATGATAGTTAGTATCTAACTTGATACAAGTAGTATAAGAAGAGGATAGTTCTGTTTCTTTGTAGGTAGACTACATTTAGATCTAGACTAGATCCAACACCAGAACGATAAAGATAAACGAGGAAAACCAACACAAAATGGTGCCTCTTTCTCTTCCTCTCCCTCTTTTATTTCATGCGTAAATAGATGGAAATATGGAATTTTAGTTTCCACTTGTTCTAGTTGTCTTAGTTGAAGAAAAACCAACTAAGGGGAGCTCAACCTATCCACAGGGTGATATTTCTCACAACACTTGTAACTTGATAACTCTCTTTCTATAATAGAAATCTCAGCTTTGATACATGGTGTCTATTTGATTCTATTTATGTAAGTAAATAAGCTCACTCCCAATTGGCAAGGGCCCACCAACCTGGGATGCGTAGCTAATTTTGTGTTTTAGTTTAGTCACTATTTCAATTTGATTCTACATTAATTTAGTTATTCTCTATAGTGTCAAATGTATAGTTCTTATTATGATTTAGATTATTTTGTCAACAATAAATTTGTAATTCGTCTTACACTTAGAAATATTGACAACTTCTTTAATTCTCTTTCAAGTTTCATTGCTATTTGTAATCATTTTGATGCTTTATGCATTGTGTTTCTTTTTGAACTGATGCAATTCCAAGGATTCTATTTTGTGACAGTGATTGAGACTCTTGAGAGTTGAACTCATCATTGTGAAGAGTACATGAACACTTAGGTGGAATATAGTACCTTGAGCCTGACTAGGAGAAACTCTTAATATGCCAATGTTGCGCCTCTTTTGTCACCCTAGTGAGCAAAATAGAGGTGCTTGCAAGATTAGTTGGGTTTGCTAAGTAGGACAACTGCAAGGAAAAGGGTTAGAGAAAGAAATATAAAACAATAACTAAGAATTAAACTAAGAAATAAAACAACAACTAAATTGATAAACATAGGGACATAAGGACAAAATAAACAATGAGACCCATGTCACCAATGATAAGGATGATATTAGTGAAAGAAAACACGGAGAAGCAAGGGGACTATGAGTCCCTTCTTCCTCCAAGGGAGGGCTCTTGGACCCCCACAAATAATCTCTTCTTACAACTCTTGAAAATGAAAATGAAAAATGGTAATAGAATTCTTTGCTAATCCACTCAAGGGGTGAGATGGATAGCCCAAGGCAATGATGCAAGTATACTCTTGGCAAGGATAGAAGATTCCTCAAGAGAATAATGGAAGCATAACTTTGCTATGAATTCCTTGAAAAATGAAGTGTATCCATGGCCTTTTTATAACATTCCTTTGAGTTATTGTCCAACTAGTTTGTAGTGTGTAAAGAGGCTAATTAGGGCATTTCTAGGTCTTTGACCAGCCACCTAGTTGAATCCAGTCCAGATTTGAGTGTCAAATCAACTTGGAAGTTGAACCAGAAGTGGGTGGGAGGCCGACCACTCTCATAAATGTGTCGTTTCTCAAGTGCGCGGATTTTTGCGACAACAATCGCGCATTGTGCGCATGTGTGCGAATCTTGCGTTTATGTTTCATGCATGTGCACGTGCGCCCTGTGTCTTCATAGCGCCCTTTAATTTTTGCACTAGTTGTATAGTTTTGACCCTTTGTGAATGATTTTGTGTTAATTCAGGTCCATGGATGACCTCATAACTGTTTGACGATGCTGAATTCTTGTAACCATTTGCGGATGAAATTTCAGTGATAATAGATGCCCCTTGATGGATGAGGTTAGGAGCATACGTATAGCTGAAATCCATCAATGTTTCTTGTACTGAGAGTACTGTTGTAAGAGAGAGAAATAGTGGGATTGTCAAGAGTGCCCCGTTGGAGCGAGAAGGGAACCTGTAGAACCCAACCTTCCAGAAGGTGTGTAAAAAATAAACTGTGTACAAACAAGGTGGGCATGCCCCATGCTCGTGTCATGTAACTCAAAAAAGAGGAATGAAGTGTTGATGTAGACAACTGTAACGCCCTCAGGGGCAGTCGTGATAAAGGAAGAAGACAATTCTACAGAGGAACATACTCTGAACAGTAGGAAATGACATCTGTAAGAAGAATCACGGATTCTGTAGGCATTGATATCCCAGCCAAGTTCAGAGGTCTTCGGCAAGTATAAGAACTAACTGCAATAGTCGCAAAGTAAGACCCACCGTAACATGAGAAAGTGTTGACGTCAAATGTTATGGGGGTCAATGATAGTAGGAATAAATTATGGTTCTCCCTGTGTCGTCTGAGATCTCTCATTGGATGGTTAATGAGAATCAAGATACCGTTGCCCTTCTGGAAAACTATGTTGATGTCGACAAAAAAGGGGGACACGACTCCTAGAAGCAGATGGCTTCGTGAAATCTACTAGATGAGCTTAGGAATTTGGAAGAGGTACATGGTCGAAGTCAAGATGTATGGAGAATCAATATTTCCCTTGGTTGGGGGTATATGTGAAGTATAAGTGGCCACAACCGTTCAACTAAGTTGAGTGTCAGGGGGACAATAAGACATGGGCGAAGTTGTGCCAGAGGCAGGAAAGAGTGAATAAACTTAGAGGGAAGAGTTAAGTGGCCTGTGGGATACTCAGAGGATATGGATGATGACAATAAGGGTAGATGATAAAGAGTGCCCCAACCAACGACGAAATTCGTTGCGTTTGCCAACAAGGGAAGAAGGTTGCCAAAGGTGATGACAAAAAGGTAATGTAACTGCTGGAAACAAAGGTGTTTGTACAATAAATAAAGAATAATTTGGGATAAGTGTACAAATACAGAAATGGGTGCCCCAATGTGATATGGTTGGCCCAGGTAGGGAACAATTTGCTCGGAGAACTGGTGGAGGGTGGGGGCCCCATGGGTGGGTTTCTGTATGAGGTAAGTGAAATGAAGGGAAATTTGCAGATGGGCAAATTGATTGTGGATGAAATGGAGGGTTCATGATACTGCGGAGGTGCAGTCAAAAAATAGAACCATGAAGAGATAATCTGGGAGTCCGTTGGGAAAGCTAGAAAAATGAGGAGAAGGAGTATGTGGCTGATTCACGACATGATGTAAGACTATCTGGACTCCCATCCCTAAAGGGTTTTGAAAAATAGCATGAGTGTCAAAGGCGCAAAAGGGTGCTATGAATGGGACAACTCATGTGGGTAAGAGTGCTACCGGGTGACAGTACCGAAGATGAAAATGGAGGTGTTGGTACTGCAGAGCCGAAAATGGGGATCCTAGAGGCAAATGTTAGAGGGTGTGACTGGAGATGCAAGTGAGATTCAGAGGGAATGACTACATGCCAGTACTGAGTATATACTTGAAGGGGTTGCGTTGATGTATGATGACCAAGTACCTGCACACATGAAAACCAAATACCCGACGTGAGAAATATCTGAAGAGAATCAAACATATGAGCATGTATTTGATAATTTTGAATATGCGCATGCGTACCTGGTCAGGGTATGAAAAAATGGTGTCCCAGGAGCTCAGGATGAAAAGAGGCCCAGGGACTGTCATGATGTAGATGACAGGACACTGATCCCATGGCTGAAGATGGATCGAGAAATGGACAGCCGGAGCTCCCGAAATGGTTAGTGGAAGTTTGGCAAGAAGGCCTATATATAGCTATAGGGCCCACATTGCCACCTCATTTGTACTTGTTGCTATAGTGACTAGACGAGAAGTATTCAGAGAAGATTTGGAGATTCTGGGAGGATGAGGCATCCGATCGAGGACCAACGAGCTTCAGGTTAGTGGTTTGATAATCCTGCATAGATTTAGGGTTTCCTTTTTGGGGCAGGGGTTGTACGGAGGGTCGTACAGGGGGTTTTATGGGTGTGGGCCCCCACGTGCATCGGAGATCTGGAAGTAAGCATGCACAAGTGCATTCTTACCCACTGGATAGGTGTGAATGGGGGCGCTTGTAAGGGGAACAAGGGAACGTACTATGTGCGCGCCTGTTGGCTTCACAACTACGTATGTGTGCGCGACTGTATATTGGACAGGCGCACTTTAAGGCGCGCCTATGTTCATGACAGGTGCACATGAAGGCGCCCCTGTATGTTGAGCAGACGCGCACCCATGCGCACCTGAAGGATGGACAGGCATGCCTGTGTAGTGAACAGGCGTGCATACATGCGTGCCTGTGGAGTGAATAGGCGCGCACGTGTGCGCGCCTGTGGGTTAAACAACCGCACCTTGGAGGCAAGGTTGACGGGTGTAAAACTTATCTTTTTAATGTTGTTTATGGTCCATTTGGCTGACTTAGGACTGTTTTATGTGGTTGCAGGTGATCATTGTGCACGATGCCGATTGGTTGGCGAGAGAGGGATTGGTCCCAACTGAGAGACGCCATGGCTATTGAGGATTCGGGGGTACGTGCGACTTTGGAAGCCTGTGGGCTGCTGAAGTTCTTTGAGTGCCCGTTGATATGGGTGCAGGAGTATCTCTTGCAGTTCCTTATCCGGGTGTGGAGTCTAGACCTGCATTGTTTCATAGTGTGGGGAGAGCAGTTTACCTTCACTGCGTTGGAGGATGTATACTTTTTGACTGGGCTCCCTTTTCAGGGAACGCCCCTACCGGTGGAGCCAGTGTTACCGAGGGATGTGGCGCTAGTGACAGTTGGTCGGAGGTACTGTTCGGGGGTGAAATTTATGTATGGCACTGTTGTGAGCATTGGGGTGATGGATGCCCTAACGCATCGCTGCATAGCAGCGATGATTGTGAGAGTTTATGGGTCTCTTGTGATGCAACATATTAGTGGTGGTCAGCTGTGTGTGATGGAGAGGGTGTTGGCCGGTGAGCACTTCACCTGGGGGCTTACGCTGCATGCGAGGATGGTAGGGAAGATGGACCACTGTCGGTCCACAGATACAGGAGAGTTTGCCTTCGGGTCCATCCTAGTGGCCTGGTTTTACGAGAGGGTGCCTATGTTGCACCCTAGGATTTTATTGGGTGTGCTTGGGGCACGAGAGCCGCGACTAAAGTGGTGGTCGACTGTTTTGCTTCACCAAGGTGGTGGTGAGGGCGACCACTTCTTTACTGCTGAGGTGGTCCAGGTTTGGCGATAGATGCAGCAGGTGATATTGCAGTTCCCCTATGTTGTGGTTGACTTCTGGGAGGATCTGGACATGGTGTTACCTCCAGGGGAGGTGTTTGATCATCGAGGTATGTTGATGAGTTATATATATATGTTTTTTGAGATAGCATGATATATATGTATGATATAGATGTTGATACTATCTGTTGTTTGTTTGTATGTGCAGATGTGGCACCTCACAGGCGCGAGGTGGAGTTGCGGAGAGCGCCAGCTCGTCAGGACCAGGAGAGACCGCTGCGGGGAGGGCCGCGGGTTGGAGAGAGATGTCGGCGTGAGGACACCGAGGTGATACTAGTTGCTCCTGAGAGAGCAGCGAGGAGACGCTGGTTTGATGACCCTGGTGTCGAGCCATCACATGCTCCTTCGGCAGATGCCGGAGCAGATTTTGAGGACATACACCGTCACCTAGAGGCGGTGCTATAGGGCATGCCTGAGGGCATGTGGTCTCGCATCCAGGATGAGGGTATCCTAGAGAAATGTGTGGGGATTTTGCCGCCATGGTGGGCCGTGGTACGACAGACAGCTGTAGCAGGTGCTATGATGACCGGATGATTACCTCCGGGGCAGGAGGGACCAGTAGTGGGTGGGGGACCACCACCTGAGGGAGGGGCAGGAGGTGGTTCTCTAGAGGCACCCTAAGTGGTGCTCTATGTATTGTTGTATTTTTGTATGTAAACATTTGGATGACACTGTGGACCATTTTATATATACACAAGTATACATTTTGAGATCTATGTGGTGTTTACATGTGTTTTGTTAATGTGTTGATGATGTCTAATCTATATATGATGTGACAGGTTGTCGATATGTTTATGTATGTGTAGAGGTAGCTTGATGTGATATATGCCAGTCTAAGACAATATTAGCTAGGTTATCTGTAATTTGATTCAATTGTCTTGGAATATGTGTAAATGAAATCAAAATGTCAAGATAAAAGTCTAACCTACAGGTATTTGTGAAAGAGGCAAGGATCACGTACGCGGTACACATTGTTGAGTTGGAGAACAACTAGTTGAGAGTCGATATAGACGCTAAGGTGATGAATACGATGATGTTCAGCATCGGCCAGGAGGCCAATGACGACAGTGTATTTGGCTTGGTTGTTGGTTGCTGAACCCAAACATATGCCGCTTGAATGGAGCATTTCATGTGAGGGGGTGTAGAGAGCCCAAGCGGTCGAAGCGAGATTTTGTGTCCAACGGCTGGAGCCGTCGGCGTAACCAATGTGGCAGGCCAGTGGAGGAAGCATCTATCCATAGCACAAATGATAGTTTAGACATGAGGGATGGAAAAAAGATTAAAAACACTATAAAAGAAATAACCTAAAGTAGATGACTACGTTTAAGCATAAAATTTCTTTAAGTATAACCCATTGACGGGTTCTTTGAGAGAGAGGCCTTCGGGAGAGGCCAGGATGTATGCACCTTTGGTGAGGTAATGTTGGATAATATATGGGCCATGCCATAGTGACTCGAATTTGCCATGGCCAAAGGTATCATGAGCGATATCGTAAGCAAGGACGAGGTCACCTTCGCGAAATGTGCGAAGGTTGACATATCAATCAAAGGTAGCCTTTGATCATTTTTTAGCTGCCTCATTGTTCTGTAATGAAGATTGACGATCTTCATCCAGGGATTCTAAGTTCAGCAAGCACTGCTCCATTGGAGCAATGTCGGGTAATAGCTCAATTGCGGTGTGTAAGGTGAGAATTTCACACTCGATGGGAAGAGTGGCCTCAACCCCATGGACTAGATGAAATGGTGTGAAACCAGTAGCTGTTTTCACAGCCATACGGTAAGCCCATAGCATGGAAAACAACATATGATGCCAATTGGTCTTATGTTTATTAACCGTGCGCTGTAACATGGTCTTGAGGACCTTGTTAACTGCTTTGACCTGTCTATTAGACTGAGGGTAATATGGTGAGGCAAACTTGTGGGAGAATCCTAACCGAGATGAGAGTTCGACGAAAATCTCATTCTCGAAGTGTTTCTCGTGATCGGAAACAAGTTGGAGTGGTACTCCAAAGCGAGATATGACATGGTTAAAGAAAAAACGCGCTGCGGTGTCAGCGGTATTGTTGAAGGTGGGCATAGCTTGAACCCATTTGGTGAAGTAATCGACCGCGACAACAATGTATTTGTGTCCATTTCTAGAGGGGGGATTACAAGTCATGAAGTCGATACCCCATTTACAAAAAGGGTCGGCAGTGATGACTGGATGGAGAAGAGCAGGTGGTGCTCGGGCTTTGTTGGCGTAAAGATGGCACTTCTCGCATCATTTCACGGCGTGAATGCAATCGTGAAACAAGGTAGGCCAAAAGTAATCTGCTCGGATAATCTTCTGAGCAGTGGATATTCTCGAAAGATGGCCCCCACATGCGCCGTTGTGGCAGTCGTTCAAGACTCTATTGGCCTCCTCAATGGTTAGGCATCGACGAAGAATGGTGTCGACCCTGCGCGGGTATAAGATGTCTCCAATGAGGAGGTAGCGAGAGGCATGGTGGAGAATACGATGACGATCATCTCATGAAAGGTGGTTACTGAACTTTTGAGTTCGGAGGTGGACAAGGAGGTCGTCGTACCAAGGATCATCCAAAGTGATGTAAAAGAGGTGTTCGTCGGGAAAGTCGGTATTGACGGGGGCATTGGTTGTGTCAGAGGGGAAGGCCGTGGCAAGTTCGACAAGAATAAGGGCTTTCTTGCTGTTGAGAATTCGAGATCGTACTCCTAAAGGATAACGATCCATCGAGCAAATTTGTCGTTAATTTGCCGACGACTGAGCAAGTATTGCATAGGGTTGGAATCTACTACAACCTTAGTGGTGCGAAGCAGAATGTAGTGATGCGATTTATGGACTGCGAGGACGACTACAAGAGCTAGTTTCTCTTCGTGTTTATACTTCAAGGGTGGCCCTGAGAGGTTTTTACTAACGTAATAAATGACATGCTCATGATTGTCATCAACTAGCTGAACAAGAACTCCTGCTATTGAAACAACTAATGCTGATACGTAGAGGATATAGTCGCGATTGTAGTCAGGTGCACTAATTAAAGGGGCGTTGGAGAACGCCATTTTAAGATCGTCAAATGACTGTTGGGCATGTTCATCCTAGTGAAATGGGATGTCGTGACGTAGTAAGTGAAGGAAACCGTGTGCACGAATGGTGTAGTCTGGGACAAATCATCGTAGAAAGTTAGCCTTGCCTTGTAGGCTCTGAAGTTGACATAAATTCCGGGGAGGTGGAATTTCAGTGATAGCTTGGACTTTGAGGGGGTCCATGGTAATACCGCTTTGGGAAATGATGAAGCCGAGGAGACACCCTGCGGTGACGCAGAATACGCACTTGAGGAGATTCAAGCAGATGTTGTACTGACGATACCATTGGAAGACGATTCGTAAATCATCAAGATGTTGGGTGCATTTCTTGGATCGAGCTGTGAGGTCATCCAAGTATGCGAGGATGATATGAGCCAGATCGTGAAAAATGTATGTCATCGCCCGTTGGAAAGTTGCACCAGCATTCTTTAAGACAAAAGGCATGACGCGATATGAAAAAGTACCCCAAGGGGTAGTGAATGCGGTTTTGTACAAATCGACTGGGTGAATTTGAATTTGATTATAACCAGAGAAACCATCCATGAAGGATAGAGCCTCATGGCCTGCACAGTCATCGATAATTTGATCGATGAAAGGTGTTGGAAAGTTGTCTTTGGGACATGCGTGATTGAGATCATGAAAGTCCGTGCAGACAAGGATAGTGCCCTATTTTTTATTAACGGGTATAGGGTTGGAAACCCATGAGGTATAGGCGATGGGGTAGATGAACCCAGCCGTGCGTAATTTGTCAATTTTAGCTTTGATGACTGCTGCCTTGGATGGGTGTAGTGGTCGTTGTTTTTGACGAACTGGTGTAATGTCGGGCCAGGTGTCAATGCGATGTTCGACGATAGAGGGATCGAGGCTAGGAATTTCCGTGTATGACCAGGCAAAAATATCTTGATATTCCTAGAAGAGGGCTTTATAGGTGGTTATTTCTTGAGGAGTGCAAGTGGCTCCGATGGTGATTTCCTCGACTACGCCATTTTTTATGGAAATGTCGATTTTAATGGTCAGGGAAATGTTGTCCATGTTGCCTTCTTCAAAAGCATCAGGGGCAGGAATGGGGTTTTTGAACCAGTCGATAGGCCCTGATGGGATAAAATCCTTGGTTTCGACCGTGTATATGGGGTGTTGGTTAGGAGGTGTGGAGGCTTCCTATGGAAATAAGAGTGTGCAGTGATGTAGCAAATCCCATGGGTAGTCAGGGTTGTTTAACTCTTCTAGTATTTCCTCATCATAGTGGAATTGGTGGCAATACAAGGGGTCATGAAGAGTTATATCGGTTCACTTGACATAAACCAAATGTCGAAGTACTGAGGAGTACCTGTGGTAGTTGGGTGTAAAATTTTTGTAGGTAAATGAGCGGGAGAGTTGGGGGGATTGGGGGGTGAATCCTCAAATAAGTCATCCAAGAACCATGGAGGTGTTGGAAGGGCCTCGGGTTCGGAGGAAATGACATGAAGAACCTCTAGTGACGAGGTAAGGTCAACTATCGATTCCGTGGTTTTGTGAAGCAGGGTCAATTGGCGTTGCCTCTATTCAATGATCATAGGACACTGGTATGTAAAATGATCTAATGATTCACATAGAGAGAAAGGGCATCTCATACGTTCATTGACTGAAGTTGTGACATAATGGATGTCAGTGATTGTTGGTAAGGATGACGTAGCTGGATTGGGTTCGCTCTGGAAGCTTTGGTGTACTGCGGCTAATGTCTTCCGAAAGCGTTGCAATGCTGGGCAATGGTGGGTGTAATGGCCATATTCTGAACATATAGCACAAGCAAATTTGGTTCACAACCCTTTACTACTTGAGTGGGGGGTGGTAGTGGTAGTACTGGCTATAGTGGCGAGTGTTGAGGGAGTTTGATTGAGTGGAATCAAATTCCGTAACTCTGGTAGAGATGGGAAGTTGTTGGTTTGGTGTCCATCTTTCTCACATAGCACGCAAGGGGGTTGGACGCATGGGGGAAGTGGAGATGTGGGCTCCTTCTTCTTTCTCCTGCCCCCAACTGTGGCAGGGGGGTAGTGAGTGGGGGTGTAGAGGGTATGGTGGGAGTAAGTATGGGAATCGTCATTGTGATTCCTTCCATTTGGGGGGGAAGGGATGGTCGAGGGTCCATCTCGGATGGATGTAAATACCAAACTGGAATTGCTAACACCATATTAGGCAGGGTAAGTGTTGTGGCTACTTGGAAAGCTTCGATGCCAGGTGGAGGGTAAAATATGGGGATTTGAGTGATGGCTTGGGGAATTGTCTCCCAAACTGGGATATGACCTTGGGGAGAGGTGAAATCGTGGACTGGCGGGGTCGACGAGTTCACAGGAGGCTCGTGAGGGGGGAGTTCTGCGACTAGTGGGACGTCAGATATGATAGAAGCCTCCCTAGGAGGAAGTGTATCCTCTGTGTTAGTTCTGTTAGATTATACGACACATACTTTATTGGAAGGATGAAGGAGTGGTGGTGCTCCATGGTAAGTTCCTAACAATGTGGATTTTTGAAAATTTCGGGACCCATTTCGACAAGTGGGTATGCGTCATGACTCGTGTGGATGAGAGGAAGAATGTTATCGATGTTGGTAGATGGGTTAGGCTCGTAATGTGAGACTTGGTCAATGGTAATGATCTTCCCGTTGTGGGCGAACATCATTGTTTGAAAGACGGAAGAGGAAACTGCCTTCATAGCGTACATGTAGCTACGATCGAAAAGGATATTATAATCGAGTGGGGCATCGATAACTTCAATGTCGATGAAAATAGTCTTGCTCCCGAGTTCTACAGGGACATTTTGGAAGAGCCCTTCAGGATATGATGGTTGTCCGTCATAAGCTCATAAGGTAATGGCAGAGGGTATGAGTTCGGGGGAACCAAGTTTCTGCCATACATATTTGGACATAATGCATGTAGATGCACCTTCATTGATGATACACTGATGAACTGTGATGTTCCAGATTTTTACTGGGATTTGAAAAGAAATCAAGGCGGGAAGGCGAGGTTCTCTACTGTCGAGATCAAATGTAATGAGTCAAGTATCTGCAGGGTCGACTTCCCCCAAGGCGAAAAGTAATGATTTCCATTGAGTGGGATAAGTCTGAAGGACTTCTAAGACTGACATGGCAGCCGAGGATTGTGCTAAGTAATCAACCAAACTATAATTATGAGCATCCCTAGCCTATGGGTTGTGGACATTCCTGCATAATGGGATGTGAGGGATGCAAAGAGGTGTCTCTATGTTAGGGCAAGGGATCACCAAGGGGGTTCCGTCAGTGCAGGGTTTTTCTCTAGAGGGATAGGAGGAGACTCAATGGGTGCATGATACTGACGATTACGTGTTTGTAGAAGGATTTCTTCCTCACTAGTGAGGAGGATCGTGCGATCTGCTGGATTTTTTGGATTGAGGTACTGTCCTGCTTGAGGTGGGGGAGGTTGCGTGTCCTGTTGGGTGTTTATCATACCTTGGTGTGGAATAGGATTCTGCAACACGACAGGGGAGGTTGTTGTACGTATTATTGTGGGGCTTGTTGAGGGGTAGGCGGTGTTGGAGGATGGGGTAGATTGCCTGAGTCTTTCGACCATTTGAAATCAGTGATTAGGGGGAAATGATGAGTGTAATGACTGAACTCACCGCAAAGGGCACAAGGGAAGTTGTTTTTAATAGTATTGTTATTTCTCCCTTGACGCCTATTATTATTGCCCCCCTGGGGGTTCTAATTCCCTTGGTTTTGGTTTCCCCTAGTAGGTTGGTTCTACTGGGGTTGATTCCCGCCTTGAATTGGGTTGTGTTATTCCTGTTTCTTCCTTTCTTTTTGGCATTATTCGACGGATGGGTTGGATTTTTCGTATTCAGCTGTTCAAAATTTTGATATTGCTGAACGGGAGAGGGTTGAACAAAATTCACCCCAACGTGAGGATGTGGGGGAGAGATGGGTTGTGGGGGAGCAGAAAAAGGAAAGTATGGATTCTATGGGGGTAACAATCCGTAAGGTACATAGGAAGGTGTGGTTCTTTCGCTAGTACTATAAGCTGAGGTAGAGGGGGTTCCATAACTCGTTTGAATAGGTGGGTGTATGGGGGGTGCCGACGGTGGCCCACTGATGGGTGGAGGCATAACAACAGGGTA